>BPLS01008064.1:0-14140 GCA_019656275.1 Rhododendron kiyosumense | reverse complement strand
GCTCGGATCGGCCGCCCGGTGGCCGGAGACGGCCATCGGTGCATTTTTCCTACAGAGACCTAACAAAAGAGTGTTAAGTGTCAATTTTGGATAGTTAGAGGGTGCACACTGTTGGGTTTTGTAGTCGGAGGGGGTTAAGTGAAAATTTAGGTTAGTTGAGGGGGGTTTACTGTAATTTACTCAAAAAAAAAAATACAAAATCTCTCCTTAATGTGTTACATCAATCCTTTATTTTGAAGGAATAGAGACGGATTGAAGATGCCCTAAGGGCCTGTTTGGATGAGGTGTTATGAAAGGGTGTTGTGATATACCCCTGTTAATACCTAGGCCCCACCCTAAGCCCCCGTTTGGCTGTCAATTTTGGAGGGGGTATTATCAATGGCCTGGATTCCGCAACACTCCTAATACCCCCTGAGGGGGTGTTAGCCATGGGCAGGGTTCCACCTGTTATTGTGGAATACCCCCTAATTCCCTCCATTTTGGACGATTATACCCCTCGTAATTCCCCTTCCCGACTCCACATACCCATTTCTTGAGCAAAAAAGCAAAAAAATTAAGTATTCCAAATTTTAATCCGTTTGAATGGGTGAGAAGATTTTATTTTTCTGATCATTTAATTCTAACGGGTCATAATTAAATTTTGACTATAAAGCTCTCGTTGATTAGCCCTAAAAAAGTCGTAGAATCAAATATCTCTTAGGGCTAACCAACGAGAGCCCTAGAGTCAAAATTTAATCATGACCCTTTAGAATTAAATGATCAAAAAAATAAAATCTTCTCACTCATTCAAACGGATTGAAATTTGGAACACTTAATTTTTCAACCTTCAGTTTATATATTAAAAAATATAGTTAAAAAATTAAATGCTCCAAATTTCAATCCGTTTGAACCGATAGAAAGATTTTAGTTTTCTGATCATTTTATCCTAAATGCTCATAATTAAATTTTGACTCTAGGACTCTCGTTGATTAGTCCTAAGAAAGTTGTACAACTAAATATCTTAGGACTAACCAACGAGAGTTCTAGAGTCAAAATTTAACTATGTCCCTTTAGAATTAAATGATCAGAAAAATAAAAATTTTCCACCCATTCAAACGGATTGAAATTCGGAACACTTAATTTTATTCCTCAGCTTTTCGAGATCAAGCCTTGCACTTTTTTCTTTTTTCTGTCCCTGCGGCTTTGCACTTTTTTCTTCCTTTTTTTTTCTTTTGTCCCTTCCGGCTCAAAAAAACATGTATTTATTCTCATTATAATAAAACCAACAAATTTTATCACAAAACACTATACAAGGACATAAAAGTCATTTAACAGCTTTTTACATCAATCCCCCTTTCTTATACCCCCAATTAATCTTCCATCCAAACCAAGCACTATTTAATACCCCCTCCATAAACATCACATCAACGTGGGTCATCCCTTATTAACCAATACCCCTACTATCCAATCCCCCTTCTTACATAATACCTCCAAACCTAATCCCGCATCCAAACGGGCCCTAAGTGACATTGTTCCCTGAGCAGTCTATAATTCTCAAAATTTAAGCCACCAACTATTTTGTTTGGACGGACAAATTATAAGGAATGTCTAACTTTCATGGGTCTCTGTAGACTATAGTGAACTAATCATTACGCGCGGGAGTATAGTTCGCCTTTGTAAGTTCCATCAAAGATTTCTTTAAAACTACATTTTCAATACTACAAATTAATTAAATTAATTATAGATTGATAACCCACATGATCTGAATGGATTTGTTTTACGTACGGTTCATTTTTTAAAACGATACCGATCATCTATTGTTGTACAATAAATTTTGTCAGGCTAAAGGGCTGACGATATGTGACCAAGCTCGTTTCTTTCTTTTGGATGATCAACCCAACAAACTATACAAACTTTCATGATTTACATTACAATGACGAGATCTCGATGAAGCCTACCAAGACACACTACACTCATGTAGTGAATTACCACACTACAGAAACCCCTTACGAATATTTAATTTCTTCAAACAATTTGTGGTTCTTGACAGAGCTTAATGGAAAAAAATGATTTATTTAGCCGACTTTAAATGATTGAAACATAATGCTTGGATTGATTTGGTAAAAACTATGGGAGTTCCATCCATAAGAATTTCAATCCAGCTAAACATAGATTAATTGGCTGATAAGCGTGGATCAATAATTGGTCAATCATTAATACAGGAGAGAAAAAAGAACAAATCTCTCGAGCATTTTCTTGGTACTAGAATACAACACTTCCCACCTGGCAAGGTGAGCTATATTGCTCTTACAGTAATAAAGAAAAATAAATTCCTTTTTTTTTTTGGGTCAACAAAGCCAATCTGGCAATTTGTCATTATCAAGAGGCCATTAGAATTCCACAGAGAAATGTAATAAGCCAACTTCTTTCGGTGCCTCCGGAATATTCTCTCCAAAATTTTTGAATGTTTCGTCGTTCGTGTTTTTTTTTTATTTTTTATAGTGATTTTTTACTTATTTTTTTATTTTTTGAATGTATATAGCAAATTCAAAAAATAAAATAATTTGTTAAAATGTTAAAAAAATTAACTAAAGACGAAAAACTATGCAAACTTATAGTAAAATATTTGCATCTCAAAAATATATTTCAAAACTGACAACCAAATAAGAGCCGTCACTATTGCATCATGGAAGTCATGGGGAATGGACAATTCCGATTGGTGAACATCTTAAACCCAATTAGAACTGAGTCCAGCCCACATTGACCTGACTAATTGATTACAGTGGTCCATTGTAGAAGGGCAAAACGAGCCCAGTTTTAAGGCGTTTAAGCTCAACATAGTTGCCTTTAAAAAAAAAAATGCTCAACTTATTTAAAATTTAGTGAGCTTGAGTCCGGTGGCCTCGATTGAGTACAAATAGTCAAGCTTGATTAGCATTTGAGATTCGAGTTCGGTTTGAGCACTAAAAGAGCTGAACTCATACATACTAGCCGAGGTTATCTACGTGAGTTGAGCAACAATTGACTTTAATTTGACTGACTTATTAAATGATTCTGTTTACGCTTGATCTGTTTACTAAGCGAATCTAACTGAGTCGTACTTTTTTTTAATAATAAAAAAGGGTGGAATGGGGCGACTAACGTAGTAAGTTTCTCTTGGGCGTGACCATAGGGGCTCCTTATCTGCTAATGAAATGTCTGGTCTGATCCATAGCTACTGTCCGTGAGAACAAGCCGTCACTACGGCACCACCTGGTGCACAGTGGCGAGAATTCTTCCTCTTCGGTCCACATACGGGTTTAAAATAAAATCTATTAATGACACTACCGAGTACCATAACAAATGTGCCTCCCGAGGCTCAAATCGGCGCAAGTGTTAAAGAGAGGTGGTGACTCCTACCAACCGGACATAATTTAATGAGCCCAGTCTCGAGCTACTTCGGGACAGGACAAGTTGCTTACGGTTAGTTTGGTACTAGTAGTACTAGTATAACTTTTTAACGAGTGTTTAGTTAAGTTTGAAGTACTGCTCCTTAAACACGCAGATCCGACGGTTCTAGCCTTAAACCCTAAACCCACTCCCTTCGGCACAGTCTCTCTCTCTCTTCGATCTTGAATCCCCATTCTGCTATCGCTCTCTCCCAACTTCTGTATATTTCCGCCATGCATCGAGTTGGTGCAGCCCTAGCTTCATCTATCAGGTATCTTCTCAACACACACAAACATTACACATCCTCTATGTATTTGTATGCGTGTATGCACGTGCTCGCATCGAATAATGACTGATATCCCCTGCCACAATTCCTCAGGTCCTCTGCTTCCAGGAAACTGGTTAGACTTCCTCCCAAAGCTCGAGTATTTGCTCTTTTGTATCGGACTAGATTATATATGAGTTGATTGAATTTATTCGGCTTTTCTACTTAAAGATTGGATTTTTGATGGTGCCTGAGGTTGACGATTCGGTATGTTGATTTTTGATTGATTTGGAAGGTACAAAGTAGAGTTTTACACGACAGAAATTATGTGGCTAAAGATATCAATTTTGGTACTGCGGCTCGAGCGGCTATGCTACAGGGTGTTAATGAGCTTGCAGAGGCTGTTAAGGTCACCATGGGTCCAAAGGTAATTAGACTCACGTCTTTTTTCTTTAGGTAGTTGCAATATCCCTTAGGTTTTCAACCGGACACATAAGCAGGGGTGGAGGCACCGCCCCGTTCTGGTTCCGCTAAGGTTCTTATTTCCTGCTTTAGGGGACAGGTCATTCTCTCACAATACATCACATTTAATTCAAAAAATAAGTACTTATTTTAGTTAGTGGAACGCACCAAGTCACACCCACCATAATCTGTAAAGAGATATGCAATAAAAATATTAAACTTGTGGGAAAAAAATTTAATGTCGAATTGGGTCACATTCCTCTCCGTTAGTGGAAAAAATTACAAGGGAATTTATTTGAAAATTTATAATGAGAGAGAGAGCATGTAACATTGCTAGGGAGTTTTGAACCCTGGTTCGAGGGTCAAACACCTATCATGGCACACGCCTTAACCACTCAGCCAACGTACACTCTGTGTAGACTTTTCTTATTTTTGTGTTTTAACGTTTTCTGTGTACGGGAAAATGTAAACGGATGGTATTTGTCACATTCCAAAATGTCTAGGAAGCTTTTTCCAGCCAAAACAGGTTATATCATACACATATTTATCTCTTTGTAAGCCAATGCCATATTTCGCTGCAGAGGAATGTTTCAATCAAGCAATCGTCTAGGTTGAAATGTGGTTTTGATTGATCGCATTAGCACAGGTGCATTGATTTGTTGCTATGATGTAATGTGATTTTTTCTGATATGTGCTGTGCTTGCTGTATGCTTCTGGCTGTTTCTGTAATTTGGTTTCGAACAGTCAACATAAGTTTGAAAGTGACCACTTATTGGAGGTTTGAAAATATTTACACTGTGTAAAGTTATCCCATAAAAACATAATGAGAAAGCCTTAAAACTAACTGAAACACTTTCTTGTTGCTATCCAATCAGGGTCGTAATGTAATTATCGAGAAAAAACATGGAGCTCCTAAGGTCACAAAGGATGGTGTCACTGTGGCCAAAAGCATAGAATTTGGGGAAAAGGCTAAAAATATTGGCGCCCACCTTGTAAAGCAGGTCGCTAGTGCGACTAATTCTGTAGCGGGAGATGGTAATTTCTTGTAATACTTTTTTCCTGTCATGAGAGTTTTAATTTGTGTGCACTAATACAAGCACCACAAGGATACCTTATTAGATATCATTTATTGATTCTAGAAATAAAAAATAAGTCATAAAAATAGGGTTATTTACCATTAGAACTGATTTTTTGGAAATGCTAAATCAGGAAAGAGAAATGGTTCATAGTCATACAAAAAAGCAGTCAGCCAGTCACCTTTCACTGTCGTTGTCAACATTATTAATATTTCCAAAGTACTTGCCGTAAATGGTCTCTGATCCATATCTCTCGAGGCAAATTAGTGTTTTGGCTTGCATTTGCGGAAATGCATCATATTTATTTGCTCATCTTCTTCTTCATCGCCTCACTTATTCCTCCCCCCGTTTGGCATTTTATTTGGTGATCTAGTTGGCTAGGTTTGTATGAGGAATACATGGCAACTTGTGTCAGGATTAAAACTTCATTAATTTGGAAATGTCAAGTTAGTGGAGACAAGTTGTAGATTGTGAGACACTAACACATGCTCCTTGTGTATGGATGCGTATGGAGCATGATGGATAAATTACGGGCCAGTCCAAAAACAGCCCCTTAATTCCCATTAAGCAGTATGATCCATTATTATTTACTTGCAAATTTAGGTAGGAAAGTGTGGGCCTCTCCTTGATGGTGCATTTTTAGATTGGGTTGGAATTCTTGGGAATATGGCCCAGTTACCTGGACTGGCCCGTAATTTATCCTCAGGGTCTCTCTATTTGTTGAGCCATATGACCCTAGATACCTTGTTGGTGTCCGGTGGCCTGAAAGAGTTCCTTAATAGCTGCAGCTTACCTAGGTACGCATTGCATGCGTCAAGTTTGATCAAGCCTATTTAGTAAGATGGAGTGTCTGATGATTGCCTAGTGAGACTGTCCTATTTAAGTTCGTAGGTTTCCTTGTTTTCTGGATACCAATGATATACATGTTGGAGTGGCATTGGAGTTATTTTAACTATATTAAGAAAGTCAGCACATTTACCCATTACTTCTGATATATTTATCTATTTTTGATACGTTGTATGTATATTTATACTTGGAAGGCATCAAGGGGATGCCACTTTATTTTGCAGTAGTCTTTAATGCTTGGCTGATATTGTCTGGTATTCTCTTCATCAATGCCATGTAATTGGGCATTGATTGTAATATGCTTTCAATTACTGAGAAATATCATACCACATGTCTTATTTTAAATTGTAATATGCTTTCAATTATTCTTTATCAATCAAATAAGGAACTAGATATGTTTAGGACAAATAAATTTCACCTTAATCATCTATTCTATTTGTTTAGATGTATGGTGTAACAATGGAAAGCAATATTTTTTTTTGATAACTTAGGAAGGGAGGTCAATACACACACATGTTTGAAGATAGAGACTGAGAAGGTGTGAGTGTGAAGGGAGAAATCAATAACTAATACATGTAAGAAAAAAAGAGTGGTTAATCAGGTTACCATTTATCATCGAGTTTGTATGCTGATTTGAGAGACTGCTATTGACGTTGACATTTTCAAGGCCGATGATCCATCCATCAATTCCAAGCTATACATGCTTACAGAGCTATTAAATTTGATTGAAAAGGTTTGAAGAGAACCTAAGAGCAAGTAATAGAAAAAGTGTTCCGCCCATTTGGTAACCCCATGATTTGGGCAGTTACTAAACTGCTATTGGGTGGAATTTCCATGTTTGGCCTTCCAATTAAAGAAAGGTTGAAGTCTTTCAAATGATAAAAAAAATAATTAACAGGGGAAATATTGGAAATCACAGTTGTGATTGGGCTTCAAATAGGTGGCACTGAGCACAGCCTTCCAATTAAAGAAAGGTTGAAGTCTTTAAAATGATTAAAACAGGGGTAATATTGGAAATCGCAATAGTGACGGGTTCAAAAATAGGAGACACCAAGTTGTGCTCTCCCGTTATATATTAACCATTATCTTAGCTCTAGTATCTCTTATGAGATGTCCTCATGCTAGGCAATGTATCTTTATGGCTGCAGGTACCACTTGTGCCACTGTCCTCACACAGGCAATATTCATGGAAGGTTGCAAGTCAGTAGCGGCTGGTGTTAATGTGATGGATTTACGTACAGGTATTAATATGGCAGTTGATGCTGTTATAGCTGACTTGAAGAACAAAGCCCTGATGATAAGCACACCAGAAGAGATAACACAAGTAAGAAATTTACGAAGGGAGAAACTGGATAGTTGTACTTGCATTTGATAAGTATAATTCAACTAAGGGAATACATATAAATTTGTATTACACATTCTTTTGAGCAGAACAAGGTAGATATTTTTTAATGGTAACAAAATTTGTTGGTGATCCAAGTTGCTGTGAAGAGTGTTTTGCTTCATGCTAGCAATCACTTCTTGGAGTTTAGGTTGTCTTGAGGCTGCTTTTTTCTGCCCTTTCTGTTTTTGCTAACTCTTCCAATTCCAGATGAAAACATTTTGGAGATTCCGGAACATTTCATAGGTCACTTAAGTAAATGCTGCTTGTGTTTATTTAGTTTTTTTTGCTCATCAGAGCTTATGCTTTATGGATTATAACAAGTATTCTGCTGCTCTTGTGTACTCATTTTCTTGTTTTACTCTGATTCGTCATCTGAGTTAGGTCGCCACTATTTCTGCCAATGGTGAGCGTGAAATTGGGGAACTGATAGCACGAGCAATGGAGAAAGTAGGGAAGGACGGAGTCATCACTATTGCTGTAAAACATAAAATCACATTGTTGAGTATATTATCGTCAACCAATGTTGTTTTTTGTTCATCCTGACTAGCAAAATTATGCAGGATGGAGTTACTTTAGAAGATGAATTGGATGTTGTGGAGGGGATGAAGCTAGGCAGGGGTTATATATCTCCTTATTTTGTTACTGATCAGAAGACCCAGAAATGTGTATGTGCAGCTCTTCAATGACCTACTTATTGATGTTTTAGATTACTATTTCACCAGTACTAAATATACCATTCTCTACTAAAACAAATTCGTACTGATTTGAAGCATTTGCTAATCAATCCTCATAGAAAGATATAGCAGCTGTTTGCAGATGCTCTACCAGTTTTTGTGGACCAACTCATATTGGTCACAGTCATTTCATGCACAATCTGTTTGCATTTCATTGGAATCTTGTTTTATGTGACCCTAGCAGTTATGTTTTCACTCTATCAATTGCAATTTGCATGTATACAGGAACTGGAAAATCCCCTCATCCTTATCCATGACAAGAAAATTTCAGACATGAACTCCCTTGTCAGAATATTGGAGCTGGCTGTAAAGGTATTCAATCTTTACTGGAAGGTTCCTCCATGTGGGGCAGTGGCCAAGTCTTGAGGTTATGGAGGAACTTATTACCTGTCTTTCTTTCCTTGATCAACAGAATAACCGACCGCTGCTTATCGTTGCTGAGGATGTGGAGAGTGATGCACTGGCTATGCTGATTATAAACAAGCATCGTGCTGGGCTCAAGGTAATGGATTGGTTGTGATTTGAAGCCCAGCGTTCTTGGCATATTATACGAAAAGTTTATGCATGATAACTAGTTGTTGTCAACAGCCATCCTTGTTATTCATGCGCTTTTACCTGCCACCACTTTCCTTAGGTTTGTGCCATTAAAGCTCCTGGTTTTGGGGAAAACAGAAGAGCTAATTTAGATGATCTTGCTGTTCTTACTGGGGGAGAGGTAACACAAGTATCTAAAAGATTGAGTTTTAATGATTTACATGCTTAGTGTATGGATTCATTAGCTTCTTTTCAGGTTATCACTGAAGAGCGGGGCTTAAATCTTGACAAAGTTCAAGTGGATATGCTTGGTAATGCTAAAAAGGTTAGTGTGATTTTGCCAGGATTTGTATGCACTTGGGGACTACACGGGTTCTGTTGTTGTTATATGGATTGTTTTCGAAGTGCTGAAACAATTGATACTTTTGGAGCAGGTCACTATTTCTCTTGATGACACTATAATTCTACATGGGGGCGGGGATAAGAAGATGCTTGAAGAAAGATGTGAGCAGGTATCTGAGTCGCGAGAAGATATGCTGATTTATAGAGGACTTTAGTTTTTGATAGTTCCACATTTTTTGTTTTCATTCTGGGATTGTTTTCAGCATATAATTGCAGAACTGCATGTGTTATTTGTGGTCATTGGGGATTAAGGTAGAAAACAAATTAACTCCTACATTGGAGGTGCCTAAAAGAAGTGAAGTGACTGTAATAATAGGAGAAGCAATCACCCTTTATAAATTATGATATGAAACTCTATGAGATACCTGGAGACTACTACATATATAGGGTATTATCAGATTGCATGGTATTAAAACTTCCAATAATTTGGGAGGAGTCTTTTTTTGACATTTAATTTGAGCACTGAATAGTGAGAGTTATTTCATTTTGGGCCTTATGCCAAAGTCTTTGGATTGCTTCGTGAGATTTCTAGAGTTTGCATGTTATGATCTAAAATCTCAGTCAAGTATTTGCAGTTCTAAGTGTTTGTCATCAATTTGTGAGCTTCCTTGTTCTGACTAAGATTGAGATGTGAGATGTCATTACATGTTGTAGATTTCCAATTGAAGTACACGGAAAAATGTGAATGAGACAGACCTTTAATGTTTCAACAGCTAAGGGCCAGCGTTGAGAAGAGCACTGCTATGTTTGACAAGGAGAAAGCACAGGAGCGGTTGTCAAAACTATCTGGTGGTGTTGCTGTTTTCAAGGTAAAGTATTCTTTACCTTGTTTATACCCTGTTACCGTGTCTGTTTTACTCCCTACATTGCAAGTCTTCCTCATCTTTCAGGTTGGGGGATCCAGCGAGGCGGAAGTTGGAGAAAGGAAAGATAGAGTTACAGATGCTTTAAATGCCACAAGAGCAGCTGTGGAAGAGGGAATTGTTCCAGGCAAGTTTGGATGCAGTTTCAGAAGTCAAAAATCATATTTCATTCTCCATTACTAGAATCACAACATGGCTGTTTTTATAGGTGGTGGGGTTGCTCTCTTGTACACTACCAAAGTCCTGAAGAACCTTCAAACGGCAAATGAAGACCAGAAGAGAGGGATCCAAATAATTGAGAATGCTTTAAAGGTCTCAGCTTTGAAACCTCCAGTGGAAATTCTCTGAGCGATTATTTGCTGTTTCACATTGTCTTGACATTGGATATTGCTTTATAGGCACCTACTTTTACTATCGTATCAAACGCTGGTGGTGAGGGTTCTCTGGTTGTTGGAAAGCTTTTGGAACAAGATGATCCTAGTTTGGGTTACGATGCTGCCAAAGGTTTGTTCCTCTAGATACCCCTTACTAATCATTGTTCTGTTATGTTGAACTGAGCTTTGACTGACTTTTGACCGACTGGAATCTTCTGAAGCAGCTGTATCTTAATACATTTACTTCCTAAACTAGAGATGGAATCTTTTCGGTCCAAGTTTGACCTAGTTTATGCATGTTTGTTGTTTGTTACATTGAACCAGGCCAGTATGTTAACATGGTGAAGGCTGGAATTGTCGATCCTCTCAAAGTAATCAGAACAGCCTTGGTAGATGCTGCCAGGTGAAGATCATAATATTCTAACATGGCATTATTGTACGTTTCTTTGATCCTTCAATATGCGTAAACCAAAACTGGGGTTGGTTTGCAGTGTCTCATTGTTACTGACAACCACGGAAGCTACTGTTGTTGACCTTCAAGGAGAGAAAAACCCACTTGCAAATCGCATGCCAAATATGGATGACATGGGTTATTGATTAAGTTGACAAACAACTTGAAGTTTTGAAAATGGTTGAGAAGCTATATCATGGTTTTGTATCAATTTGAGGCCTGTCGGATTGTTCCGACAGTTGCCAAAATTTTCATTCAGCATTCGAAGAGGACTGCGGCCATTAGTAGAAATAGCTGCTATGTGAAGTACAGTTATTGTATTCCAAGTTGCAAGGCTTCTGAATTCTGACTCTTAGTTCTAGTTATTCATTTACACAGCTGAGAAGACGCACAAGATCTAGTCTAATGGAGGGTTATGTGGCTGCAGATTGGAAGTGATTGACATTAATAAATACTTGTTTTTTTTTTCTTTGTTTTTTTTTACTTCAGTTTGTGAGGTTTTCTAATGTTGTGATGCTATGTAGAGGAAATAAAACGAGGCTATGTTTGGTTTAAATTTTGCGATGGGAAATAGTATGAGGAATTAAATAATATAAGGTCTGAGGTCATCTTGTTCATGTATGTTTCGGATAGATTAGAAATCTTGTACAAGAATTATTTGTTGAAGATGTTTATTAAACACTTACAATTTCCGATTAACTTAACCTGAAATCTAGGATTAGCCGTAGAATGGAGGTGCAACAGCCTTCAGCAGCGCTCAATCTCATTGACCATCTCAAAAATCAGCGGTCTAGATTTTTAAAAATATTTTAAAAATTTGGATCATCCAAAACAATTTTAGAATGGTGAGATTGAGCGTTGCTAAGTGCTACAAATAGCAGCTCCCAAGTTCGAGGTAGAATGGGTCGAATTAAACTCCTATTTAAATAAAATCTTGCCATCTATGGATTAGAAAAGAAGGAAAGCAACAGAAACCCAAAAAGTTTTTTCCCGCCGAGTCTCAGATGCAAGTTTTATACTAAACACCCACCAACTGCTTGATGAAAATACCCAACCGTATTTGAAAAATCTTCATCACCTCCATGTTTCATGGCACTTCCTCAAGGCCCCTGATTTCACTTCCACCACATCTCCGTATATCCAAACTCTCCTACCCATCAATTTTCAGCCGTCGGATCTCTGATTCCCTCCACCATCTGACCCACAATGAACTTCTTGATTTTCTTGATCACCTTCTCCGAAAATCCACAACCATTCAACAATGTCAACAGGTCCACACCCAAATCATCCTCACTGGGGCCCACACGTCCTCATTCTTGGCGGCCAGACTTGTGGCTACCTATACCCGTTTTGGGCTTCTTTTCGATGCCCGAAAAGCATTTGAATCTGCCCAAGTTGATTGCTTTTCAAGCTTGCTTTTGTGGAACTCAATCTTGAGAGCTAATGTAACATGTGGGGAACATGAGGAGGCCCTTAGGGTTTATCTTCGGCTGCGAAAACTTGGGGTTGGGGCTGATGGGTTTAGTTTCCCTTTGGTTATAAGGGCTTGTGGGCTGATTGGGGATTCTAGGTTGTGCAGGAATGTTCATAGTCATGTTTTGCAGATGGGTTTTCAATATAATCTCCATGTTGTGAACGAGTTGTTGGTCATGTATGGCAAGGTTGGGAAGATGGGAGATGCTTGCCGATTGTTTGATAGAATGGCTGAAAGAACCCATGTTTCCTGGAACTGTATGGTTTAAGGATTCGCAACGAATTATGATTGTGATGGTGCTATTGAGATGTTTCGAAAGATGGAAACCGAAGGTTTGGAGCCAAACCTCGTAACGTGGACTTCATTGTTATCTAGCTATGCCAGGTGTGGGCATCATGAAACAACGTTGCATTTTTATGGTGAGATGAGAAAAATGGGAATTGGCTATACGGCTGAAGCATTTGCTGTGGTCGTATCTGTTTGTGTTGATTCAGGTTCACTTCACAAGGGTGAAGTAATCCACGGATATGTGATAAAAGGTGGTTTTGAGAATTACTTGTTTGTGTGTAACTCGCTTATATGCATGTACGGGAGAAATGGTGCTGTTAGAGAGGCAAAAAATTTGTTTTCAGTAATGGACATGAAGAATATAGTGAGTTGGAATGCTTTGATAACCTCCTATGCAGAATCTGGATTGTGTGACGAGGCTTATGCTATATTTTCACGGATGGAAAATTCAGACATGTATCCAATGGTGAGACCTAATGTTATAAGCTGGAGTGCTGTTATTGGTGGGTTCTCTTCTAAGGGACGCGGGAAGGAGTCTTTAGAACTCTTTCGTCGGATGCAAACAGCTAAAGCATTTGCCAACTCCATTACAATTTCCAGCATTTTATCCATTTGTGCAGAATACTCCGCACTTCGTCTCGGCAGGGAAATCCATGGCCATACAATTAAAGCAATCATGGATGGGAATATTTTGGTGGGAAACGGCTTGATTTATATGTACACTAAATGTGGTAGTCTCGATAAAGCACTTTTGGTGTTTGAAGAAATAGATGGCAGAGATTTGGTTTCATGGAACTTAATGATTGCAGGGTATGGAATGCATGGACTTGGGAACTATGCTCTAGAAACTTTTGAACAGATGATGAAAGCTGGATATAACCCAGATGGGATCACTTTTGTTGCTGTTCTTTCTGCATGTAGCCATGCGGGGCTTGTTTCTGAGGGTCGCAAGATTTTTAATCAAATGGAATCAAAGTTTAGGATTGAACCCCAGATGGAGCACTATTCTTGTATTGTTGACCTCCTTGGGCGTGCGGGGTTTTTACAAGAAGCTAGCGAAATGGTCAGAAGCATGCCGATTGAGCCCAATTCTTATGTCTGGGGAGCTCTAATGAACTCATGTAGGATGCACAAAAACACAGACATTGCACAAGAAACAGCTTCACAGATTTTTAGTATTGACTCAGAGACCACTGGAAGTTACATGCTGCTGTCTAATATTTATGCTTCCACTGGAAGATGGGATGATTCTGCTAGGGTGAGAATTTCAGCAAAGGCTAAGGGTTTAAAGAAAATCCCTGGCCAGAGTTGGATTGAGGTGCAGAAGAAGGTACATATGTTCTCAGCAGGGAATAATAATACACTGGAAACAGGGATGGAGGAAGTTTACAATATACTTAAGGGTTTGGGGCCGCAGATGGAGATTGAAGGCTCTTTACCTGACAAGAGCTTTGTGCTACAGGATGTGGAGGAAGAAATATATGCCAACTAGAGTTGGAAAGAATCTCTAAATTTATGGTGATTGCCATAAGTCAACAATCTTCGCCAGGATGGCATGGTGTTATTTCCTGCCAAAGTA
>BPLS01008062.1:0-14624 GCA_019656275.1 Rhododendron kiyosumense | reverse complement strand
TAGTTTAATAGTGACATAAGCAAATCCGATAGTTTAATAGTGATGGCGGTCGTCAGTTAACTACTTGTAGGTATAATGAGTAAAATTATGGATCCACAAAATTGTTCTGGCCAATTCAATTTAAGTGTTTAATTTCATCATTTTCAATAGAGAAATCTAGAAACTCACCTTCCGCTGATTTAGAGTTTGAGGCCGAGGAAACGAGAGTAAAAAAAACGCTACGGCTACAAACGGAAGCGTAAAGATTCAAATACAGATGTAGCACATCTATCCCGAAACCAGAAGTATGTGCTGCACCCACATTTATGGCATGGGATCCACGTGCATCTGACGGTTTCGGACACATTTGTATCCAAATTTGTTGTTTTTTTTATGTCCATAGCATTTGTTCAGTCAAAGTAAGATGCTCGGTAATGATGCTGCAGAACAAGAACTTCCTTTACCGTCCAAACCCTAGACTAGTTCGAAGAGTAGAGTCAATGAAAATAGATAAAAATTAAAACTTTGTTCTTATCTCCTCTCAAAACTAACTATTAAACTTCTACGAAACATCGAGGGAAACAGAGGTTGCAACTGGTGCAAGAATGTAATAAAGCTTGACCGGTGAGGAGCACGACAGTGTTATCAGAAGACTTCCTTTGCCGTCCAAACCCTCGATTAGATCGAAGAGCAGAGTCAACGAAAATGAATAAAGATTAACAATTTGTTCTTTTCACCTCTCAAAACTATTAAACTTCTACGAATCAACGAAGGAAATGATGCAAGGAAGCGAATAAGAAAACTGATGATCAAGCAACGAGGACAATCACAAATGCAAAAGCATAGAGAAACTCTCTCTGACTCTTTTCTTTATCAATAATCCATCAATCGTTCAGCCCTAAGGCATAAAACCGAATATAAAGGTAACAACACAAACCCTAGAAAACATAAAGCAACAGTACCGAAATTAATACGGACCCACAAAATAGACAGAAAAACAAGACTGCAGGAAAAAGAATGGGCCGAATCGGACTTTCCTACAGAAAGTTATGAGATCGCAAAGAAAAGCCCAAAAACGGAACGAAGGCCCATTTGGAGGCCTAAACGGCCTCGAAAGACTAAAAAACACACGGCACAAGGCCGCTAGCGGCAATGTGTCCTGATCGTTGGCCCGTTTCGGATCAAACCCAGTTAGGCCCGTCACCTAAATCCACGATCAATTAAATTACGAAAAAACCGACTAGTAGAAATCCTTGCCATGCTTAAAATGGAACTCCTCCTCCTTAGCTACTGCATCAGGAAACATATATAGGCTCGAACTGGCGTAGAAATGTAATGACGGACTTGCTATTGTCAACTCATTGGGTTGACGATAAGCACATTAGAAGATAAGAAAAACACGTATTTTTGTGTACTTTTTATACCATTTAATACACATTCACACACTTATTATTGTCAGCCCATTGGACTGATTTTAGAATTTTCCATGTAATAAAGCTTGACGTGTGGAGAGTGAAGATCGCTGGACAGTGTTTATCGGAATACTCTCGTAGCGAGGTTGAGGTGGTGGTGGAATTTGGGAGTCCACACAGAGCTTAGCTAGTATTATTCTTTTTGCTAGAAGAACAACTCTAATGGATTTCTTGAGGACATTTTCGATTTTGGTTTTGTTCGTTCTTTGGACTGTACTTTTATTCCCATCTTTCTTTTCTTTTCTTTTCTTCTTTTTCATTGGGACTGCCTTTTCTGGAAAATTGAAATTAGTGATTACTCACATCAATTGATTCTCTCTAAAATTATCGATCAGGGATAAATATTACGGTCTTGTTAATTTTTGCCTACTAGGCGGAAAATAATATGTTAATAATTTTAAATAAGTTTAGATATCAATATACGTATCATGAATATTAATACATTTTCATAGTAATTATCACTACATTTTTTTCGAATATCTACGTAATAAAACACAAGGGTGTGGGGATCACACAAACACAAGTTTAAAGAAGGACTGAGATTCATTTGATCTAAGGGTGATTTGTGTTCTCTAACTCTCTTAAGAAAATACCCACACTCTTACAAATATATTACAAAAATACCATTAGTTCTTTTTACCCACTGTTCGGCCTCTGGCGTTGACATAAAAAAATAAATATATATATTACAAAAATGTTCATGCCTACAGTGCTACCAGGGTGCGTAGTGCCGTAGGCACGGACAAACATTAGTCAATATATACTTTACCTATTATCTTCTGCCCTTGGGCGAAGGTTAGCATTTTCCTAAATACTATTCAAGCATAATATTTGTAGTAAATGTCGTGTTTTGGTTGACATTCCTCAAGTGGATCAAGAAAAAGGCAAGGCGGTGGAAATTGAGCGGCAAGCTCCACGTAATTACAAAACTAGTCTCTCTTGCCTGTGTACTGTATTTACAAAAACAGGTCTTTGGAACTTCATTTATAAGGGGCATTAACTTTTTATTTAAAGAAAGTGTTGTAGTGAAAATATTACAATAATATTTGGTTAGTCCGGAAGACTAATTCCGTTCTCGATAATTTCTTGAAGAAACTGTCTCTCGTATTTATGCGTTGTGTTTTTTACTTTATTTTTAATTTGATAACAGCAAACTTTCTTGCGTTTTTTTCGTGCTTTTCTGTTCTTCTCAATGGAAAGAATCAGAAAAGAAAAACCAACATTTAAGGATTCACTAAAGCTGATATTGCCAAAACTTTTATTTAAGCTGATATTGCTATGTGAAAGCAATAAGTACTCCTCTATAAGAGCACATGTTTTATTCCTACGGAGGCCAAACATTTCAAACGTTGGGGTTGCGACCACCGGAGGTTATGCCTCGTCTTTACCTTCAGGGCCCCAAAATTAGTCAATATACGAGCAAGCTGGTCTGGACATCCAATAAAAAAAAATTATTTAAATTTTTATTCCTCTGGGCTTTTGGTTTTTAATGTGAATAATTCTATCTTATTTTTTTAATTCTTGGATTAAAAAGTTACGTAACTTTTTTTGTTTGCCGTTATCCAAAAAGATTTTGTATTTTTACCTCAAACTTTTGTGACTTATTGAGTCTCCTAGTCGAGAGGAATCGAAAAATAAAAAGGTTTTTGATCGAAATCCGTAACTTTTTTAAAAGGACAAAAATAAGTCAAAAAAACTGTTCTTTTGAATTATTTTTGTCATTATTCAAAAAATTATGAGTTTTGATCGTAATTTTTTATTTTTCTGATTTCTTTCAACAAGACGAGTCAATAAGTCACAAAAATTTGACGTAAAAAAAAATATTTTTTTTTGAATAAAGGCAAACAAAAAAAGTTATGTAACTTTTTAATCCAAACCCACTATAAATCCAAAAATAGTGGATATCGTCAACATAATATGGTCATCTAAAAATTAATAGTGGAAATTAGTATTAGTTGGAAACCCGCAGGAAGGAAGAAGGAAAGTTCGTCGAGTCAACCAGGCAAAGATTGCGGATAAAATAAAGTAAAAATTCTAGGCATAGATTTTTGTCTACAATGTTATCTTTAAGTTCAAAGTGTCTTAATGTCTTTTTAGTTTATAGACAAAGTATCTGTCAAGTTTCTAGTAGTCTAGTAATTTGTGTTTTGACTATCTAATAAGTTGTTTCTTTGCTTTGATAGCAGTTGATCTAGGTATTTGGAAGGTTCTGTTGAAAATTGTGCAGTAGAGAGATGCTACATACACTACACAAATCCCTATAAATAGGTGATCTATGTTAATAACAAGTAACATGGTATATGGAATACTGTCGAATTTTTCAGTACTATTTTTGGTGGGGATAGGAGTAGTTTATTCACTACAACAAATTGTGTTCTTTGCGACCAACTTTTTGCGACTAACAAAACTTGGGTCTTTTTTGCTATGGTAATTGCGACTAAGAGCTTCCTTGGTCGCGAAAAGAATAAAGTCGTTCCCACGAGCGACCCAATGTGTTGGTCGCTAAATACCAGTCACCTATTCCTTGGCGCCAAACTTTCCCGCTGGCGGGAATACTTTTAGCAACCAAGCTCCGATTCATTTAACGACCAGAACGTATTTAGTCACGTAAAAGAGTTGAATGAATAAGTATTGCGACCAGCATATGACTGTTTTGCGACCAAGAAGAAGCTGGTTACATTATATCTCCAGATTAAATGTTTGAGCGACTAGGGTGCTCTGGTCGCAAAATCTTTCCTATTTTAGTGACCAATTGTGAGTCACTAAATGCTATAACAGACTTTTTGAGGCTTAATTATTTTTTTGTTTTGTGACTTAGAGTGTGTTTTAGAACTCATTTTAAGTACTTATTTTTTAATAAAATAATTTTAAACTAAAAAATAATGTGTTTATACAAATAATTTTTCTAATAATATAGATCAATCTTATTTGATAGATCTTATTAAGATCTTTTGAGTGGTGTAAAAAAATAAAAAAAATAAAATTTCATTTACATTATTTTTAAGTTTAAAAATGTGGAATAAATACTCTTTTTTAAGAAAGTGTTCTGAAACGAGGCCTTTGGTCTCAAAACATGAATTTCGGCATGGTTGAGGGAAGCAAAGAGTTGTACAAATGAACAGTTTCGATAAACACATTAGTTTTGCAAAGAATTTGTCTCAATTCGTATGTTATACTTAATTGGTATGTTTGATGGTGGGAAAAAGATAGGTGGGGTCTATCAACGGTATTGAGGGTGGACTCATATATACCCTCTTTTTTTGTACTCCGTAGTTCGGTGTATGTTTGCACAAGAAAGTAAGAGCAGTTGGACAATAGTGGACTATTTGTCATTGGGGATGATGTTATGCAGTGATGTGCGTAGCACCGTGATGCGCACCTCAAAACCGTCGGATTGTGCATCTGATGGCTCGAATCTCATCTCTGTAATGAATGACTTTCGATCGTTGGTTGCCGAGATGAGATCCTAGCCATCGGATGCACGATTCGACGGCTTGGAGGTGCGCACCACGGTGCTAGACAGTGGCGTATGCAGCACCGTGCTGCGCATCTTCAAGCCGTTGGATCGTGCATCTGACAGCTCGAATCTCATCTCGGCAATGAACGGCTCTCGTTCGTTGGTTGTTGAGATGAGATTCGAACCGTCGGATGCACGATCCGACTGCTTGGAGGTGTGCAACATGGTACTCACTGTACAACACCAACCCGAACTCTGGACTATTTGTCCATTTAGTATTACATTTAACTAATTAATCGAGGGGATACCGTCATCATCTTTATCTCCGCATCCAACAGTCGAAAATTACCCTCATCATATTTATCTCACCTAACCAAATACAATATAATTAATTCCAATATGCATATAATCTTATCTATTATTTTTGTGAACCCAACTTGTCCCATCTATTCATATTCTTAATCTCCTTTTATCCAATCCTTGATTTTCCATTCAAATTTCGATGATTCGAACCGTTCAATAGGTTCAAAATATAATTTTAAGGATCTTCGTTAAAAATCAACAAAAAATATGACTAGAAAGTGTTTGATCTTAATAGTTTTTTATTGAACCGTTCAATAAAAATTGCTCGGATGAAGCACTTTCCATTCATTTATTTTGTCGATTTCTCGCGAGGGCCTTTAAAATCACATTCTGATCATAGTGAGTGAATGGACTAGATCATCAAAATTTGATCGGGATCTATGAGGTCCACACTTATATTAAGTAGGAGATTCCTTACAAGACCTCCCACACCACGGATCCTATAAGGGATCCTTTATTTTAATAAAATATAGACCTCCCATTTCTTGATCAAATTTTGATGATCCAAAGCGTTCAATATGTGCAAAATGTGATTTAAGGGTCTTCGCAAGAAATTAACAAAAAATATGACTGAAAAGTGCTTGTTTTGAGCAGTTTTAATGAACTGTTCAACGAAAACTGTTCAAATCAAGCACTTCCCAAGTATATTTTTTGCTGATTTGTCTTAGGGGACCCTTAAAAATTACATTCGGATAATATTGAACGGTTCGAATTATCGAAATTTGATCAAGATCATGAGGTCTATATTTTATTAAAATAAGGGATCTTTTATAGAACCCACAGGCTTCTTGTAATATAACCTTATGTAAGGACTCATATGTCCCGATCAAATTTTGATAATTTGAACCATTTAATGTGTGCAAACCATGATTTTAAGAGACCCCTCGAGAAATTAACAAAAAATATGATCGAAAAGAGTTTGTTTTGAGCAGTTTTTAATTGAACCGTTCAATGAAAACTGTTCAGATCAAGCACTTTCCGGTTATATTTTTTTGTTGATTTCTATCGGGGATCCTTAAAATCACGTTTTGATCATATTGAACGGTTCGGATCTTTAAAATTCAATCAGGATCTATGAGGTCCTTACTTAAGCTATGTAAGGGATTTATTTACAGGAAACTGACTATATATATATTTCTCATTCCTCCACAAATAAATAACTAAAAAAAGGGAACAAAAATAAGCGAATATTTTCTGAGTCCATATCAAGCTTTAGTCTTTTTTCTCTTTTGGAAACATGCATGTTTGTAAGATTTTCGTAAAAAGACAACTAATTTGGATATGGGTAAAGGCTTGAATCGGTGTAAAAATCGTATTTTTTTTTATCATTTTATCTTAGGATCATAATTAATTTTTAGCTTTAGGGCTCTCGTTGAAAAGCTCTAAGAGAACCATAAAATAAAATTAAAAAATTGTGTTCCGATTTTCAATCCGTTTGAATCGGTGCAAATATATTATTTTTTTGATTATTTTATCCTAAATGATCATATTTAATTTTTAGCTCCAGGGTTCTCGTTGAAAAGTCCTAAGAGAAGGATAAAACTAAATGTTTCAACACCAAAAAAACATAATCCAACCGAAAAACATAATCCAAAACGCCGTCGTGTTATACGGGTATCGGTGGAATTGTTTTTGCCTCCACTACTTGGGTTCATTTCCAGTCCAGTTTTTCTACCATCCAGTACGGTCAAGTTTTGGGCCGTTGTGGGCCCATTCCAGGCCCACAACAATGATCGGAATCGTTCATTTTGTAGTGCTCGTCGAATATGTCATCTATGCAAAAAATTAGCTTGATCAAACATTAATAAGTATATGGATGAAATAGATTTGTACAAAAAAAAAGGAATGACAAAAATTAAGTTGAAATTAACAATTGCCCATTTTTTCATGTACAAATCTATTTCATCCATATACCTATTGATGTTTGATCAAGCTAATTTTTGGTATGGATAACATATTCGACGAGCTCTACAAAATGAACGATTCCGATTATTGTTGTGGGCCCGGAATGGGCCCACAACGGCCCAAAACTAGACCGTACTGGATGGTAGAAAAACTGGACTGGAAATGAACCCCCACCACTTGGCGGGTCCAAGATTCACTTCCCGCTTCCCGATATTCACTTCCCGCTTTTCCTATTTTCTGACACTATAACTTTACTTTTCTCTGCAAAATCAACTCCACAGAAGAGAACCCTAACTCTCCGAAAATCATTATGGGAAAGCTGCTAGAGGGATCGTGAAGAAGAACAACTCGTCCCTGGTGAAGGAGTTCGGCAACGGATGCGCGAGCGTGGTGTTCAGCGAAGAGAGAAACATACAATCTCTACTACCTCAACTCCTACAAGCACTCTGGTATCGATCAATTTACAATTCATTTCATTGTATCATCTCCTTTATTCGGTTACTTAGTTTTCGGGATGAAGAACTATGAGGGTATTAATATATTTGGTGATTTGCAATTCTTAGAAAATCTCGAGGCCTTTGTCATATATTTACTCATGTTTTCAGTAAAAATTTCTATTGAAGTCTCTAAAATCACTAACGCCCCCTTAGATTAGTTCGTAGCCCTACAAAGAACTCGTGTTTTGTGATTCTGCATTTGGGTGATCTGAAATCTTTGAAAGAAGAGAAAGAACTCGGTTCCTCTATAAGCAACATCTTTTTGTTTGTTAAAAAAAAGGATGGGTTCTGCTTTTGTTTGTAGTTTGGAAGGCCTAGTAGCTATGGTGTAGTTTGTGTGTACTTTTGGTTGATCTGGTAGCTAGTAGCTTGTTTATGTTTTGCATGTGTTCTGTTTCGGGGGATGTCCCAGTGGTTATGTCTCCTATTTGTTTCAATAAAATTTATCAGACCAAAAAAAAAAAGAAAAAAAGCAATCGGGGAACAACTCTAAGGTGCTACTGCACTGTTTTTATGCCATTATGCAGAGCACCGAGTATGGGAAGGCATTAGGACCACTAAAGCTTTTATTCAAGCAAGAAAGGAGAGTTTGTTTACTAGATTAACCCAAAAGAAATGTGCCCAGTGACTGAATTTGCTTTAAGACACTCATAACTCGTTGTTCGAATAAGACTAGTAGTGTTAACCAAAAAAAAAAAAGAATGACACCCAATAGTGAAGGGATGTGTAATTTTATTGGACTACAAATGATGAGATTAATGATGTCACCCTCCCCATTATATTGTATATCTCAAACTTTGTGAAATTATTTGACTGTACATTATGCCTTATTTCTATCAGTCCCCCCACTCCTCCCCTGTTCTTTGAGTTAGTTACCACGAGCTACTATGTTTGCATAACAACTTTGTTGATATTTTTTTTTCTTACTTGGGAATTCTCTATATTAATCTTCGTAGCATTACAAAATGGATAAGAGTTGGATACAAAATAAGAATAGATGGTGTGGGAGCTACATAAATGGGGTAAAGCAGTTTATGCGATTTGCAAAAACCCATGCAAGTGGAAAGGAGAAGATTCGATGTCCATGTCAAAGGTGCAATAATATGTATTTTCGGGATTTCATTATCGTGGAAGATCATCTTTATGAACATGGGATGACTCAAGGTTACTTTCAGTGGGTACATCATGGTGAGTCCTTTGAATTCACTAGTGGTGGCAACGATGATCATAGTGCTGGTGTGGGACACGATAAAATGCCAAACCAGGACTTTGTTCATGAAATATTGGAGGATGTATGGGCAGGGGAAATAAGGGATGCTGATCAAGATGAGGCATTTGACATCTATTCTTCTTCTGTGTTTGAAGATGAAACAGAAAAGTTCGTTAGGCTAGTGCGTGATGCAGATTGTGAATTGTATCCAGGCTGCCAAATGTTTTCCAAGTTGTCTTTCCTTATACACTTTCTTCATGTGAAGACAATGAATAGAATGTCTAACAAAGCATGTAGTATGATGCTAGATTTAATCAAGAAAGTACTTCCAACGGGTGAGACATTGCCGAAGTCTTATAGTGAGGCTCGAAACTTATTGCGAGACCTTGGGCTAAGTTATACAGCTATCCATGCATGCAAATATGATTGTGCATTATTTTGGAAAGAGTACGAAAATCGACAAGAGTGCCCAATATGCGGAACTTCTAGATGGAAATCCATTTCAAAAATAGGCAAGAAGATTCCTCATAAGGTGTTGCGATACTTGCCCTTGAAGCCTAGGCTGCAGCGGTTGTTCATGTCGAGGAAGACCGCACAGTATATGAGGTGGCACAAGGAAACGCGTGTGGAGGAAAATGGTGTATCGAGGCATCCAGCTGACTCAATTGCATGGAAAGAATTTGATAAGGAGCATGAGTGGTTTAGCCGAGATCCTCGGAATGTTCGGCTTGGGCTAGCAAGTGATGGCTTCAACCCATTTGCATAAATTCTTAAGGCCTGAAAAATAAGCCAACGCATTATCCATATGATTAACTAAGTTGCAGTCAACATCATGAAATACAACGTCATTACGCACACACCTAATAGACTACAAAATAAAATTTGAGTCCCAAATCGACTCTAAAGAACTGGAGAGCCCGTATCAAAATTAAAACCCAAATGTGAAGCCCGCTACACCCTTTTAGCAAACCAACACTGAAAAAAGAGATGCTCAGTTGTCTCCTACTCTGGACCACGCATAGGACAATTCGGATCAACACTCACATTCCTCCTTAATAAAGCATCCTTCACGGCTAAAATCCGGTGCAAGACCTTCCAAATAAACAAGTACTTTGGAGTCAAACCTAGGCCCCAAACTCTCCCCCACGGTTCAAACAAATCTCCAACCTTCTCAAGAACTTGACTATGAGATTTTGAAAACTGAAATAGGTATCTTGTCTTAATCGAAAAAACACCATTTTTAGAATGCTCCCACACCACATCATCCTCCATATTAGAGATTGGAACATACACCTCCGAAATTTTCTGAGCTATCTCTCTTGAAAAGAGCATAGAGACCAAAGGCATACGCCACACTCTAGAGCCTTGATCAAACAAGTCAGCCACTTTGAAACTATTAAAATGCCGAGACATATCCCTACCAACATAAGGATTAGAGGATTTAGGAATCCATTCCTCCTTGAATACATCCACCTTAGTCCCATTGCCCACTCTCCATTTTAAGCCTTCTTTTAACAACTTCTTTCCCCATAGAATGCTTCTCCAACCCTAGGACGCATTAGAGACTGCCTTTGCATTAAGAAAGTCCATGTGAGAGCAATATTTTCCACGCAAAACCGATGAAAGAAGTGAGTCAGGGTATTTAAAAATTCTCCACGCCATCTTAGCTAACTGCACTTGATTTACCCAAATCTCGCAAACCCAAACCACCCCTACTCTTAGGCGAACAGCAAATACTTCATTTTCGCCAAACTATACCCTTCCCCTTCTCACCATGCCACAAAAAATGAGAAACCACACTTTTAACTTGATTCAAAAATACACAGGAGCCCGAAATACAGAGAGCAAATGGATTGGAATAGATAGCATGACATGTCTAGCCAAAACTAGTCTGGCCGCAAAAGGCAATAAATGGATCTTCCAATTACTAAGTTTAGTTTGGATCCTGTCTAAAATGCGAGAAAAAAGACTTCCTTTCCGACAAGAAAAATCCAAATTAGCACCCAAATAGACCCTAAGTCTATCAACACATCTGACACCAAAGATACACTTTAACCAATCCACATCCCTTAATTGCATATTAGGACTTACAAACAACTCTGACTTCGCAAAATTGATCTTTTGACCTGCTTGAGCACAACAAGTATCAAGAAGAAGCTTAAGACACCAAGCATGATCCATGTTATTCTCCATAAAAATAAAACAATCATCCGCAAACAATAGATGAGAGAAACGGGGGGCAAGAGGACTTACAACAACTCCTCGGCACACATTGTTAGTTGCAAACTCTGCCAAACCATCAGAAAGCGCTTGAGCAACCAGAGCAAACAGATAAGGTGAAAGGGGATCTCCTTGCCAAATTCCACAAGTTGGCACGAAAGCTCTGGATCTCTGCCCATTAACCAAAATAGAGAAAGACACTGTGATAATACACTGGCGAATCCGACCCACCCACTTCTGACTGAAACTCATAACCCGCAACAAACTGAGAAGAAAATCCCAACGAACTCGATCATACGCTTTATTCATATCTAGCTTTAAGCAAAATAAGCTTTCTTGCCATTCCTCTTTTTTCGAATAAACTCCAAGGTTTCATGAGCAATCATATAATGGGAAATCAAACAGCCCAAAATGGACCGAAGATGTAATCACCAACACTTTCGAAATCAGCTTGTACAACACATTGCACAAGCTTATAGGCCTAAAATCCCCCACCCTCTGTGGATTAGGAATTTTAGGGATCAAGGTAATAATCGTGTGATTCAATTCCTATAATAAATAACTAGATTCAAAAAAAGAAAGCACTAAATTTGAGTATGCACGTCATTTACCTCCAAGGGTGAGACTGTTCCCCATCCTAATGAAGAGCATGCATGATCTGGTATCCTCGTGTCCCTAAGTGCAACCATGAGGCCTTGGACCATTCTTTAGACAAAACTATCAACCTCATGGTAATGGCAGCTAGCATGGCTTGCTATAATTCAGTAGGCCAGCAAAATAGCAAGACAGCAGACAAGCCTCACGGACTGCACACAATAGTAGCCGTGAAGAGCACCATAGGAAAACATCTTGATACACCTTGACATAAAAATATAGCTTGATACACCATGATACATCTTGACATAGCATAGGACAGCAGCAAGATACATCATTTGACATGAAAAGCAGCTGCCACAGGCTGCTAGCTTCCAATAGCAGCGAACACATTGCAACAGCAGCAAAGCAGCACAAAGACAGTTCAAATGCTGGACTGCAAACAGCTGGTGCCATTCTCCCAGCCCTACACAATGTCTTGATTCTAATTTTGTAAAGGTTGAGTTAGCAAGAGATGAGACAAGTGTCCCCACTTTTTTTTTTTTCGGCGAAAAAAATTTATTGAAACTTGACAAATGGTACATCGAGGGTTTTTAGAAGTCATATCCAAGCCTCATTAGAAATGAACGAGTCTTCATGCACACTTTCACCTGAGCTCATGCATTCTTCATAGTTTTGGCTTTTTATAGTTTTTTTGATAGCACTTGGACTTGGGTTGAGATCTAGTAGGAGCTCAATACCTTTCAGTTGAGATGGACGAAATTTGTAGTCAGATCCAATCACTGTTGCGAAATTGTATCGAGTAACTTGTTGATCCAGTTGGTTACTCAAATGGGCTTCTTCATCTTCACCTTTAGCACTAGAAATTCTACTTTTAGAAAATTCATTTGTTGATGGGCTGTTGGAGTCTTGAACAAAAGAGTCCAAGTTGTGGGAAAGATGTAATTGAATTTGAAACAATATTGATTACACCTACATTTGGGACTAATACATCAGTTGACTTTGGTAGAAGAGAATTTTGGATATTCTCAACTAGTGTAATAATTGTTGCTGCAGCTATGCTTGTTTCTATATTGGGAAGTGCTTTCCACAGGTGGCTTGCCTTGGGCCTTTGAATGTGATCATCATTAATTCCCACTCCATGTTCCACCTTATGCTCCACATCATATTCAGCATCTGCCATGTCCTCTTTTGGTTGGTCCTTGCTAGCATCCCTGTCATTACCTCCTCTGTCCACGTCATCGTCTTCCCTAACCTGTCTAAGAAGCACGGACGCATCGACCATCACGTGTCCATGTCACGACACTTTCTAAAATGTGTCTAACATGACTAAATATGCATCTAATTTTTTTATTATGTTTTCCTACTCAAACACTAGGGATACTATTGAAACATGTTAAGAACAAAACATGTTTAATACTGTGTTTTTCTCTGCATTTTGGTATCCTAAACAATAGGTTATTTAGTCCAAAACTACTTCAAGGGTGATTAAAATTTGTAGTGTATCCGTTTCTGGTACTGATACTCATTCCAATTGTGAATACTCTGTTGCATGCATCTAATCATTTCCACACTTATAGGATTGATATTATGCAATTTTTGAAGTGTTGCATGCTTTTGGATTCCCTAGAATATGAATCCAATCTATGATGACATTGAACTTATGGCATTTTGTGGATAATATTATGACATTGGACTATTACTGTATTTGGGTTTCTTCAACAGTGGCTCGCTACTTTTATTACCTTGTAACTTCAATTGACTTTAACCATTTTGTACTCAACCACGTTTTGAACTTTGCAGATGAACTATGAAATCACTTTTTAGCAAATGGAGCATTGAGTCACTTTTTGCAGCAGTTCAGAACTAACTTGGATTTGGTTACAGCTTGGAGTATGAAGTCCACTTTTTGCTACTTTATCATGGACTTTACCCAGTATTTATAGTTTTGGATGTGGTATTACTAAACACATTGGAAAACAAGTATGTTGTGGAATTTGTTATTTTTGGGGATGGTTAATGACTGTTTGTTGCTTTTGAGAAACATATATTATGTGGTTATTAATGTTAAGGAGTTTATTTTTAATGGTGTATCTTGGGACTACGTAGTTGGTTCTTGGTATTTTTGAAATACAAGCTAGCTAGTTGTAGTTTAGTTACAAAAGATATTTATAGCAGAATTAATTTTATGACCAGCACAATCCATTGTAAAAAAAAAAAAAAAAAGTGCAGCAAAATTAATTGTGACCAATTCAATACATCGTTTAAAAAAAAAAATATTTTGCGACCAAACTCTCTAGTTGTCAAAACAAGTATATGTGAAGTCCAAGGATCTTTTTTGCGACAAAAGAAAATATATTTTGTGACCCGCTTTTGAGTCTCCAAAACATGTTTTCCTGAAGTTTAATGGACCTTTTTGCGACCAGAGCTTGTATTTGGCGACCAGATTTGACTTCTTTTTGCGACCAGCAGTTGGTCACAAAATTATAACCTTATTGTGACTGGATCCATGTGGTCGCCTAAGGTGAAACATATTGCGACCACACCCGAATTTGGTCAAGAAATAGCAAATACGACTAGCTTGTTGTGACTAGATTGGCGACCACACTTTTTGGTCGCTGTATCAGTTTGCGACCAAAATGATGACTTTTTGCAACCTACTTGTTGGTCGCAAACAACGCAATTTCTTGTAGTGATTATTGTGAAGGGTTTAACTCTTTCTCACATTTTTTTTATTTTTTACTTTGGGCAGATTGGGCAGATTCAATCCGCATCTGATCTGTTCGCGGCTGATTATTATTTTTTCCATCCGCATCCATCCATCACATACCTCAGTTTGGTTGTTTTTGCGGATTGGTCGATTTTAACAGTTCGGTTGAGCCGCTGAGCAGCCCTAATATTGACATTAAAAACCTCACACCTAATAC
>BPLS01008061.1:0-25564 GCA_019656275.1 Rhododendron kiyosumense | reverse complement strand
TTT
This sequence comes from Rhododendron kiyosumense, assembly GCA_019656275.1. Lineage (NCBI taxonomy): Eukaryota > Viridiplantae > Streptophyta > Magnoliopsida > Ericales > Ericaceae > Rhododendron > Rhododendron kiyosumense. The sequence goes on along the minus strand of BPLS01008061.1, from coordinate 25,561 downwards.
GGGAAGATTGAAAGGTTGTTGAATGAGAGTAGCATCACTCCGGCTGACGTGGCCGAGAGTTTGATTGCGAGGAGGGGGAAAGGGGAAGATTGCAGCGAGGAGTGCTTGAAGAAATTGATCGACGCGTTGGAGAAGAAAGGAGAGGGGGAAAACGGGCGGATGTAAGCGATTTGGGTTCAGGCGCGCAAGCTGATCGAAGAAACGGTTGTCAAAAAATGATGTGAGTTTAGTTTGGAATTGGGATTGACAGGAATACGTACTGTTAGTTTAGTAATTTTTAGTATTTTGTTACAAAATGATTTCTTTTATCGGTTGAAAAATAAAATTTAGTAATTGTTTGTACTAATTAAAGATCTGTTTCAATGAGTTTCCCATTTACAAGTTCATTATCTAATCTCTGCTATACTCAATTAAAACAAACTTGGTTATAATGACTCATACAAAAATTTTACTTCCGACCAAACAACCGACTTTACTACGTACTCCCTTCGTTTCAAATTGCTTATTCTTTTTGGGCAATTGTACCGCTTGAAATATTCCCTATAGTTTGCCATCTATAATGTTTGCTTCGATTTTGAAAAATTTGTTCAACTAAAATTTATTAAAATCTACAGTATCAAACAAGATCTCTATTACATATAAAGCTTATTACTCCACAAATTGATAAAAATATTGACAATTCCTTGAGACATCTGAAATACTAGCGAAAAGAAATCAGTAATTTGGGACGGATATAGCTTGCCACTAAAGTGTTTGCCGGTCATTAATTTCGGGGTCCCAGAATCAGTCGAGTTGTGAGAAAGTTGGTCTAGACGTCCTGTTATTAAATTTTTTTTATTTGAACGGAGTTTAATTTCTTTTCACCTCTAATCACAATTATCACTCTTTCACTATCAAAATTTCTCAACCTTATAACATGCATCCAGATAAGTATCAAATTGCAATTAGGTCATGAAATTACAGGTAAAAAAAAGTAGCTTTTTTATTGAAGTGGAAGTAGGTGGGGAAGGGACTCAGGGGGGCTGCTGTCCCTTGAAGGGACAGCAGTGTGCTGTCTCGGCCCAAGGGGTCCAGCTCTGGTCTTGGTCCAACGATCGGAAACGTTCACTTCGTAGAGCTCGTTGAGTTGAACAAGTATGCAAAAAATCACTTTGATCGGATATCTTTAAGTGCCTGATCGGAACACATATAACTTATCAATAATGGGTTCTAGTAGATTTGATCCAGTGTTTTGGATCCATTCTTTTCAAAACAAAAAGATTCAGATTAGGCACTTAAAGATATCCGATCAAAGTGATTTTTTTCATACTTGTTCAACTCGACAAGCTCTACGAAGTGAAAGTTTCCGATCGTCGGACCAAGACCGGAACGGAACCCCTTGGGTCGGGACAGCACGCTGCTGTCCCTTGACAGCAGCCCCCTGAGTCCGTGGGGAATGGGGCTTTTGGTGTGTACTTCAACATCAGAAATCAAATCGTCGTACAAATTATTAGTTTCTTTTTCCTCGAACGAAACCAAGTTGGAAAGATGTTTCTGTAATTTTCCATTTCCAGAAAGGAAAGGATTCTCCAATGATATCAGAGTCGTACAATTACTTATTCAGAAAAAGTCGGACCCTATTTTAAAAAGCGGAGCCTCAAATGTATTAATTTAAGCCGTTTGATTTAATCATGGCATCTTTCAAACCATTTGATGGAAATTCCACCTCAATGTAAGGCTTATATAAAAAAAAGAACCATACTTCGATTGCGTTTTGTCTTACTTTTCTTTTCCTAACAAAGAAAACATAAAACCTTAATGTAATAGGCCCCAATTGAGATATTTGAAATTTTACATCTTAATTTTTTTTAAATGTAAGCATAGTTTATTGGTGTTATTAGGTATATCTACTTTTTAATTGTATATTAATTATGCTTAACGTTAAAGTATAAACTAAATTTAGTATTTTGACAAAACTCCAATGGACAAAACCTAAATATGATAGATATTATCAAAAAAGATATAAATGTCTAGTTTTTAGAAACTCTAAAATATCGAGTCGGCTCGGCTCGAATTCGTCAACAGTTCAGCCTTAATATTGAAAAATTGGCTAAACGAGTCGAGTCGAACCAAATATTGGCATGTTCGAGCTGAGCCGAACCTATATATTTCGAGCAGAGACGAACCTGTTCGAGCCGAGCCCTGCTAGGTTTGAGCTCGGCTTGTTTATCAAACGAGCTGCAAAATCGAGCTTGAGCTCGCTCATTTATCTTTTAAAACCGAGCCGAACTTGTGAGTTGTTCAATTCATTTACAACCCTAATAGAGACATCATCATTACACTAATTTTACAAAATTGACATTTATTAAGGGACAAAATGAAAAATGTATCAATTTGTACTCACTAACTTTACAAAATTGACATTTATTAAGGAACGATCCAAAATAGAATACTGAACTTTAAAAAAGAAACGGGAGGAGTATGATTTAGGAGAAAATATGAGGTAAATGAACATTAAATATGTGGTTTAAAAGAATAAAATGGAATTTGTTGTATTGTGTAAGTTGCAAGGAGATAGGTGTGTATTTCACATAAATCTTCATTAGATAGGCGTGGATTTCTTGTCTCTATGCACCAGGTGGTGCCGTAGTGATAGTCCGTTCTCTCGGACGGTAGCTATGGTTCGAACTGAACATTCCATTGGCGGATAAGGAGCCTCTATGGTCACACCCAAGGGGGAGTTACTACGCTGGTCGCCCCTTTCCACCCTTTTGGATTATCAAAAAAAAACACCTAAACGTTTTCATTACGAAAATTCTATCCACACATATGAGAATTACACATATTCTATACAGATTATGATGTGAAGTCCACTGGGGGTATTTTGAACAATCCGAACCATTCATTAAATTTAAAATATTTGTTCGAGTGCCCCCGCGAAATAATAGTTCAATAAGACACCTTTAATCCTGTCTTCCTCTGGAATTTTTCATGTCTATCTACACCTAACCTCGCAAGAACGGACTAGAAGATGATGCTGGGCCGAAGGTGTTGTATATGGTGTTGTGCCCCAAGCGCTTTATCAGGACTGTCCGTCTCGGCAATCAATGATTCAAATTTTAAAAAAAACTCTCTCCTTAAAATCTTGACCATCTAAAACACTTTTGAATAGTTGGAATTTTTTTGATCATTTGAGATCAAACATAGCACCTCCAGCCCAGCAGCATTCCTGAATCCGACAAGAGCCCGAGACCATCCTGAACTGAAATGCTATGGGAATCGATGGTTTGTGCACGTACGGTGTACATATCGGTCTTTGGGCCACTGCGGGTCCCACAAGGTAATTTGATCCGTTCAATAATATTAAAATAATTTTCTCGAGTGACCTCGGGTGAATCAGCTCAATTTGGATAATTGTAGGTATTTTTTGATCTTGTAATCTGAATGAAAAATTAGAAGATTGGATCAAACACCTACCATTATCCGATCGAGTTGATTTCTGCGAAGCCACTCGAAAAATTATTTTAAAATTATTGAACGGATTGGATTATTCGTGTCGTACTCGTATAAGTTCCAAAGACCGGTCTGTGCATCCTTGCGATTTGCTAACCGAACAATGACCTCGTACATTTGCAGAAATGCGAACCACACGGAGAGTATTTGCACAGATCATGCATATACAGCTCCATGGGGCCTATTATGGGGTCCCCACAAACGATCCAATTCGTCCATTATTTTTAAAATAATTTTTTAAGTAACCACGTAAAAAATCAGCTCAATCCAACACCTCTAAATACTTCTGATCTTTCAAATTTTCGCTTAGACTTTAGGATTTTGGAATATGAAGAAACATTTAGATGATTGGATCAAGCACTTAGATGTATCTAACAGAGTTCATTTTTAGCGTGATGGCTAAGAAAATTACTTTAAAGCTAATGGACGCTTGGATTGTTTGTGGGGACCCTATTCTGGACTCCACAGAACCGCATGTGCACGATCTATGCACATACTATATGTGTGGTTAGCATTTTTGGTACATCTAATAGTCGTGCTACCCAAATAGACGATTTTTACCTAGATTCTACACATATCGCAAAGTAGAGTTCACTACAGGTCTCACACAAACAATTCAAGCCGTTCATTAAATTTAAAATATTTTTTTGACTCCTAAAATCGAAATGAAAAGTTATATGATTGGATCGGTAGAGCACTTACGAGTATCTTATTGAGTTGCCTTTCCGTGGGGGCATATTTTAAATTTAATGAACGGCTTGGATTCTTCATGTGGGACCCTTAGTGGGCCCGAAATTGTGATCAATGTAGAATCTATGCAAAAATATTATGTGTGGAGAGACTTAACGTACATTTAATGCAATAATCCTGAGGACACAAACATTTATAAACAGATTGTGCATATTCATTTTTATAGGGACCATCTCGAGTTCTGTCAATATATCCTAACTGCTCAGTTTTTAAAAAATATTTTTTTAAGAGCTCTTGTAAAAATCAACTCGATAGCATATCAGTAAAGGCATTTTCAAAAATTGTAAGGCGAATCAGTCTATTTTTCATTACGATTGCTAAGAAAGCTTTTACCGATATTCTCTAAACTTGATTTCTTACATAAACTCTTAAAAGAATATTTTAAAAATGGGAAATTCATAGAAATCGTCTCCCAAGTTTCAACTGGGTCTCATTTTCGTTCTTCAAGTATCAATTGCTACTATTTTGACATTCAAGTTTGTTTTTTGCTCCAATGGTAAACGTCTGTCAATAAAGATGACGAAAATTGGCAGATTGAGGGTAGTGTGGACATTTCCCTTTCTTTTCCAAGGACAAAATGGGAATTTCGCCCAATTTCCTGCCAAAATCAAGGCAGGGTATGATAAAACCCTAAAACTGGTGCCCAAATCCATTATCTTTTAAGGGGGCTAAGGTACAAGTCAACGTAAAAGATAGGGGATTGTAAGGATTGGAAAAGAAGGACCACAAAGCTCTCTGCAAAAGGTGAAAGGCTTTTCAAATCAATGGGCATTGTAAGGGTTGGAAAAGATGGACCACTTTATGGTAAGTTTAGGTATTTAATTTTCGTACAACCATTTAAAGTTTGGTGTGCATTTAATATTATTTGGAAGGACTCGATTTTGGTGATTCTGAATTCTTTCCTCTCTTCTTTTGGATTTATATGCTTTGTTTTGATTGGCTTTTTTTTATGCATGTATGAATTCTTTACTCTTAGAAAGGCTTTATTTTGGTCCCCACCTTGTATGTATGTTATTTCCATGTGCATGACCATTTTTTACTTTGTTTGCACCTATTTGTACAGAAAAAGATGATGTACACTTCTCCATAAAGCTGCATTATGATGGAAAGCTTATGGTAGGTGTAAATAATAGGAGATATGTTGGGGGTAAAGTACGTTTCTTTGACTGAGCAGATAGTGATTACATGAGAATGATGGAATTGAAAGACATGGTTAGAGTTGAATTTATTTGGCTCTATGACTTATCTTTATAAAGTTCTATGAGGGATGTATACCATGGGTTTAGGAACTTAGAATATGATAGTGACTGTGAAGAAATGGTTAGGTGGATCAAATAAAGCAAAACCATTGAGGTGTACATAGAACACCATGAAATCTTTTCTAATGAAAACCACCACCTAACTACCGCAGTAACTGTTGAGGAGCATCTAACTATTGAAGTAGCAGGATGGGAATGAAGATAGAGATGTGTATGAGGGTGATGAAGATGAAGATTACACAACCTCAAGTGATGATAAAACAAACTTGGAGGATTTTGTAGATAGTGAAGTTAGCCGATGATGATGAAGATGATAGACTGTTTGATATCCATTTGGACATAAATGTTGAGTGGAGAGGGTTGTCCATGGGAAAGGGAAAAGAGCCAATGACTACTAGTAGTACCCAAGCAAATGACAATGAAGAATCAGATATAGAGGCTCAATTTGATGAGCTTGTTAGCCTCAATGGCTCTGATGGTAAGGAAGGTAGACAAGAACCTGTTGTTTTTAATCCTACCTCAGACATGGTAGACCCAAAGTTCAAGGTTGGGATGATTTTTCTACAAGAAAATTGTTCAAAACTGATGTGACAGAGCATGCCATAAAGATTGCAAAAGCCAAAAAGCTTGTTAAGAATGATTCCAAGAGAGTCAGGGCTGCCCAAAAAAACCATAAAGCTTGTTAGATGCAAGGTATAGACAGTTTCCAAGTAAAGACCTACATTTCTACACACAATTGTAAAAGGATTTTTCACAATAGACAAGTGACTTCTACGTCGTTGTCAAACAAGTATGTGGAGACCCTTAGATCTAATCCTAGCTAGCAAGTTAAATGCATGAAAGACCAAGTTCAGAAAGATCACAAGGTGGGGTTATCAAAGTCTCAACTGTATCGAGCAAAGTCAAAGGCCAAGGAAATGATTGAGGGTAGCCATGTGGAGCAATATGCCAAGCTCCCAGACTATTGCGAAAAGCTTAGAAGGACAAACCCTGGCAGTACTATTATAATGAAAACCATTGAAGATGAAGAAGGTGGAGAGAAATCAAGGTTTGAAAGATTGCACATTGCTTCAAGGGCTTACAAGAAGGGTTTCATGGCTGGTTGCAAGTCATTCATTGGCTTAGATGGGTGCCATCTTAAAGGCCCTTACAAAGGGCAGTTGCTAGTTGCTGTTGGGATTAGTGGTAACAACCAGACATATGTAGTTGCATATGCAGTAATTGAAGCTGAGAACAAGGCATCCTGGAAATGGTTTCTTGAGATCGTATCTAAAGATCTTAATATATACAACAACCCCAATTTCACTTTCATTTCAGACAAACAGAAGGTAAATTTTAGTTGTTTCCCTTTTATCCATTGTTTTAGTTTTTAGTTTAATTCTCTTTCATGTATGTTTTAGTTTTTCATTATTGGGTTTAATTGAACAGGGTTTAATTGCTGCTTGTGGAGAGGTAATCCCATATGCGGAACACAAATTCTGTATTAGGCACTTCTATAATAACTTCAAGGAATTCACAAGGGGTTACACTTAAAGGAGCTATTATTCAGTGCAATAAAGGCTAGTAATATGGCTCGGTTTAATTTTCATATGGAAGAATTGAATGCAACTGATGAGGGGGCCATCACATGGTTAACTGATCACCCACCTATGCATTGGTCAAGATCCCATTTTAAGACCATGAGCAAATGTGATATTTTGGACAACAATAGATGTGAAAGCTTTAACGATACCATTTTAGATGCAAGGTCAAAAACAATGATCCCAATGTTAGAGGAGATAAGATTGATTTTGATGGAGAGAATGCAAAAAAGAAGAGAGAAAATGAGGGAGTACACTGGTGTTCTATGTCCCAAACATCAGGTCTATGCTTAATAAGAGGTCAGATTATGCAAGCACGAAATGTTTGGCTTATTGGTCAAGGGAGAGGATATACCAAGTTCACTGCTTTAGTGGTGAACAAGTTACAGTTGATCTTGTTGCCCACACATATACATGTAGGAAATGAGACCTCATTAGCTTTTCATGTGCTCATGCAATTGCATCCATTGAGTACAGTCATGAGAATGTAGATGAATATGTTAGACCATTGGTTCACAAAACAAACTTACATAGCAAGTTACGAGCCAATAATCTATCCAATATTGAATGGTGTAGTTATGTGGCCCAAAACAGGTGTGATTGGACCATTGCCACCAAATGTTAAGATTCAAGTAGGAAGACCTAAGAAGCTGAGGAAGAGGGGACCTGAAAAACCACAGATTGACACCAAGTTGAAGAGAAGAAACACCACAACAACATGTGCCCAATGTGGTAACCTTGGGCATAATAAGAGAACTTGCAAAGGACAACCAGTCACTAAAAACCAGGGTATAACTAGGGCAAAGCTACCAGTGAGTTTAATTTCTATTGATTTCAAATTTTGTTTTAGCTTATTTACATATATGTGGTGAGTGGTGAAAAGATGTTTAGTGTATACAGGTTAGAAAGAAGCAGACCACTACCAATGGACAACAACAAAGTGCAAGCCAACCAACCATGGGGACCAGTGGCAACCAACCAACCATGGGGACCAATTTCAGCCAACCACAAGCAGCAATGAGGACCAATAGGCCATTCAATATGAGGGCACCACAAACAACCCAGGGTGTCAATATAAGGGCACCACCACAAGCAACTCATGGTGTTAATATAAGGGCACCACCACAACCAACCCATGGTGTCAATACAAGGGCCAATTAAAGAAAGTTTATCAACTATTCTGGATTGCCAAAAGCTTCAACCAAGAGAGCATGATATTGCTACTATATTTGTTGTGCTCTTTTGTTGGAAACATCTACTTTTGGAGAAGTTATTTTTGTTATTATGGGGTCATGGTTTATGTAATGTTTAAACCAGTTCTTTATGTAATATTTGGACTAGTTCTTCAACCAAGAGAGCTTGATATGGTTAGTGTGTTTTTTGTATTCTTTTTGATGGTTGTTATATGGACCACTTGTTTCTGAATCTAGTAATGACTTTTGGTTATGGACATATTTGTAGACACCCCACTCCGGACCTCGGAGGGTTTTTGAATGTCCCGATGATGAAATAAAGAAAACAATACCTTCGAAAGCTTAGATGAAGACTCCCTCAACCAAAAAAACCCAAAAGCCTAAAATAAGCCCAAGGCCCGGAACTGGACTCTTAGTACTGCACGGCATAATGAATTTCATTACACCGTATGAAGTTATGAGGTCAACCACACGACATTTTAGATAAAGTTCTGACTGGCTCAACAAGCTGTTGGTCACGCCCACTTGAGCCACAATTACAAGTTGGCTTAGCTGAAAAAGCACTTCTAACCCACCCAAAAAAAACCTCCCCCATTTAAATTCAAAATCCTTGACTCTTGCCTATAAATACATCCCTCCACTCAAGAGCAAAGGGCCCTGAATTTTCTTTCTCTCTCATCATGCTTTCATACCCACTCCTCACTTCCAAGCCTTGAGAAGGTTGCTCTAAAGACATTCTCTAGGCTCTTTCTTTCTCAAAGTCCTCCATTTTTTTCCTTACCATTAAAGTGACCCCTTTTACTCACTTTGAGGTCTTACATACCAATACACCCAACCACCCACACCCATACCCATCTTTTCTCAACCGATCTTGCCCACACTCATCCATCGCCGTCCGTCCTCATCCATGCTCTAAATCAAAGGTAAAAACCAAGTTTCCCTGGGATATGCCCTGCCCTTATCCCTGAGGGAACTTTTTTGTGGTCAGGTTTAACCCCTTTTGCTTAAAGACTGACTTCAAAGCCATTTTCTAAAAAAACAGCCACTGTGTTGGGCACACCATGCCGCGTGGTGCTTTGATGCGTCGCACGGCGTAGTGCGTTCACCCGCACGGTCTTTCGTTAGCTACTGTCTTCTTGTCCAAACTGTCTGGATCATAGCTATCCTTCATCAGGCCTGTTTTTGTTGCTGAGATATCAGTTATTAGTACTTTCAGAACAAGACCATATCTACAAGCTATGTTTTATTTTATAAACGAAGTTTTCTTGATCATCTCAAGTGATTAAACGCATCAAAAGTTGTTTTACGTTCATGGCTTGAAGAAAGATGATCCAGTACGCCTTCTGATGTTTATTGAAAATGTCGCACGTGATACACAAATATGTTTATTGATACACAAATGTCGCACGTGTTATCAGCAGAAGGTGTGCCCTTCTACTGATAACAGTTTGGTAACAAAATAGATACCCCACACGGTGTATTGTAAAGCCATGCGTGGCATTACATTATGCCGTGTAGGAAATTGCTGCAATTCAGACAGTTTTGTCGAGTTGTCCTTCTTTTCTTTTCTTTATTGCATCATCTTTACCATCTCTGTACAGACAACACCACGTGCACGTCAACATGATATATTTTTCCATGTCTCTTTCCCTCCTACTTGTTTATTAAAGAGTTTTATTCTCCGAAAGATACATGAAATTTCCCCCCTTTTGAAAGTGCTTAGTAGAGACCGGTTTACCGAACGAATGAGATACTTTTCGATAAAACCTTCCCCATACGTAACATGGCTTCCGGACCCAAAGTCTTGACATTTTCATTAGAATAAAAGCCTTTTCCAAGCAAGTTCTCGGTTTCTCGGATCATCCATCTCAAAAATCCGGGTGGCGACTCTTCGAGCGCGCCAAGCGGGGAGCCCACAATATTGTAAAGGTTTATGAATGGCAAGGTTGGCTTCTTTGAATTGTTGTTTTGTGTATTACTTTTCCAAGCTGGTTTCTAATTTGTCTTCTGCTGTATATAGCAGATTGGTTTCAAAGGCTGCTATATTTGGCATCTATTATGTTGTTTGTAATACGTTTCTGCTATATTTTTTGTGCTCTACTCATGCAATTACTGCTAATTGAATGGTGTAAAGATGTGTCAAGGTTTTATGATGCTAAAGCTAGCAAATTTGGTTAGTAACGATGGCATGCTGTCAAAGCTGGGTTTTTTTCAAATGCTCCTAAATGCACATCTCATTAAAGTTGTTCCATGTACTGGCACCCAATTTCAAAGGCAAAACTTATTTGTCTTTTAAAGTTTTATTGGTCCCATTCTTATGTTGCTAAATTTGAAAGTTACATGCTTGCAATCAATGATAAGAAGAAATAATAAGAACAAGTTAGTAGCCAAACAAACCGACTTCATTTACTTCAATTTCACAAAATGGGTTGTTACATGGGTTACACAACTACTTACAACACCACCTGTATTACATTCCCTAACCACAAAGCCACCAAAACCTTACCTAGGTTGCCGTAACCAACCATTAAATAACCTAATAACTTAACATACAATAACCTAGCATACCCTAGCTCACTATTTTTTGCAACTCAGTGCTTACAACCTTTAATCACATTTGCATCTCTCATCACCAGAGGAGAGGTTCCACAGCCAGAAGACCAGAAACACCACCAAATATGCCATCACCATCTTCTCTCTTTGTTTGCACAGCTAGACTTCCTCCTTAAGCTGGGTGGGTTTTCTAAGCAACCAAGGGATGTCTTCTATTGATCGAGCGCGCATTGGCCGATCCACCCACATAAAAAATGCACAAGCATCCCTACTCTGCAAAATCCATAAATAAAAAAAAAAAAAATCAAACTTTAGTAAAAAAAAATTCATGTTATATTGCTCAACCATTTAGGGCTTCAAACTTACCCCATATTGTGCTCATCCATGGAATCTTAAAAAGAGAATTTGTGGTCCTTCTTTTCCAATCCTTACATTCCCCTATCTTTTACACTGACATGTACCTTATCCCCATTGAAAGATAATGGATTTGGGCACCAGCTTTAGGGTTTTATTATGGCCTGCCCTGATTTGGACGGGAGATTGGGCGAAATGCCCATTTTGTCCAAGGAAAAGAGAGGGGAATGTCCAAGCTACCCTCAATCTGCCAATTTTCGTCATCTTTGTTGACGAACGTTTATGATTGGACCAAATTGGAGTAAAAAACAAACTTGAAGGTCAAAATAGTAGCAATTGATACTTGGAAGATGAAAATGAGATTCAGTTGAAACTTGGGGGACGATTTCTATAAATTTCCCTGTAAAAATAATGAGCGGATTGGATCGCATCGCATCATATGGGTGAGACCAGGGCTGTGCAAAAAATTTGGTGAACTGTGAAACCGGTCCGAACCGAACCGAACCATACTTTTTGGATTTTGTTCGTGGATTAGGACACGGATTGAAAAATTAAAAAACCGTGACTCACGGTTCGGTCCACGGATTTTTATTACAAAATCGTGAATTAACCGAACTAGACCGTGAGAATTTATTTTATATATATATATATATATATATGTCTATACATAAATAATTTTCACCTATAAATAAATTAGTTAAATTGGATGCATGTTATTCTATTGCCATTTGAAGTGGAGGAGAATATGGAAGAAATGCAAGAACTTGAATTGAATAAAGTTTCCGTTTACTGTGGTTTTTGCATTTCTATTTATAACTTAGTTAATTTGTATGCTAGAGTTTCATTTTACTATAATCTAATTTTGCTTCATTCATTTATTTGAAGCTCTACAAAAAGTTTCAAATCATCCAATTTCAGAGTGACACTATTGCCGGTTGCCGTGCCGTGCCGCGCATTGCATTTTGATGGAAGATCTTCTTTGGTGTTTTTTTTTTTTCCACTTTGATGTTTTTATTGTTCTTTGGTTTTAAATTTTAATGAAGGTCTGGAAGTCTGCGAGATGTATGATTATACGCTAATGTTTAATTTTTGCATACTTACGAAACAAAATCCGTGGACAAAAACGTAACTGATTTGCGAGTCACGGATTAGATTGGAACCGAACCATAGGATTTTTGGTCCGGACACCGGTTTCATTTTCAAAAAATTGTGACTAGCGATTCGGTTCTCGAATTCCTAGAAATTCGAACTGAACCGGATCACGAACAGCCATTGGTGAGACAGAGGGAGAATGCTGCTACAGGTACAGACTTTCCTGCACAGACAGCGCGTACAGCGCGTGTTTGGGCCCGTCTCGGGTCCAACAAAGATAATCGGAGCCGCTCATTTTGTTCAATATATGTTTCTTAAGGTCCCTGTAAAAAATCAGCTCCATCCGACATCGATAAAACCGTTTGCAAAGCATCCAAAATTGCTTAAGAAATTTTTCAAAGCAATTTTGGACGCTTCGCAAACGTTTTTATCGATGTCGGATGGAGCTGATTTTTTGCAGGGATGTTAAAAAAAAATATTGAATAAAATGAACGACTCCGATTATCTTTGTTGGACTCGAGACGGATCCAAACGCGCGCTGTACGCGCTAGCTGTGCATAAAGCTGCTGTACCAGCATTATTTTGGAGACAGAGGTGGCCAGCATAATAGTGTATGTGCACAATCTGTACACAATGTCGGTGCATATAGGACGGCTGCATTTAAGACTATTCGGACGCAGCCTGTGCAGAAGAAAACCTAAAGGGGCGAATGGGCGATTGTTGATTGAGAGAGAGAGAGAGAGAGAGAGAGAGAGAGAGATGGGCATGGGCCTGATGGCTTTCCAGGCAAGTCAAAATCTTATGTTTTAGTAGCCATTGATAATCCATGCTTGACGGCAGCTCCTTATTCATTATGTTTTCCTTTGTATGCGGTTCACAAAAACCAGATTTTGAATAGCATCGTTTTACGTGACAAATTCCAGTTCTATGAATGTTCGCCCAAGTTTCTGAGACCAAGTAGGCTCAGTTTTCATAAATTTTGTTTGAAATTATCTCTTCGGAGATTTATTCTTACCACAACCACATATTTTTAGGCGCATCTAAAGCTTTTCGATCAAGCAGTCACCTTTTAAAGTATTTCTAAATGTTTGTTTTGTTTTCCGTTCGTGTGTGATTCCCTTTTGTTGTTCTGTGAACACCATATTCCTTGGTACCCCTAGTTCGAGCTGATTTTGTTTTGTTTTGCTGGTTTTTTTTTTTTTTCCATTGACTACTCTTCTCTTTTGGGACAAAATGCTTTATGTTTTTGTGGCCAAGAGCGGTTATTCTCTTTGCTAATTTACTTTTTCTTTTTTAACCTTTTAAATTGTGGACCAGTTCAGTCTTTCGATAGCTAGCTAGCTAGCATTGTGTGTGTGTGAACTCAATTGAATTCTGTTCCGATTTACTTCCAGATTTTTCTCGATCGAGATCGAAGGAACGGGCGGGGGTTAGAGGCGGAAGAGTCGGACGAAGAGCTGAGAGGCTTAACCTTCGAGGATTATAGAAGGCTTAAGCGTCAGAAACTTTGGAAGACTTTTGCGGTGAAGAGTTATGTTTGGGAGGTTACGCCGAACCCTGATAGAGGCGAGGACGAATTGTACGAACAGGAACCGGAGGAGATTGTAGAGAAGTATGATGGGGAGAAGGAAAGTAGTGAGTAGTGAGAAGGAAAAAAATGGAGAGAGAAAATCTAAAATGGAAGTGGAATCAGAGTCTGAGTCGGAATCGGAATCGGATGGTTCAGGATCTGAATCGGATGATTCACTGGTGAGGAGGAAGAGAGAGTAGGAGTTCGAAGTCTAGTTGAAAAAGTAGGAAATTTGAATCAGAGTGTGATAGTGAATCAGACGGTGATAGCGAATCAGACGGTTCGGGATCTGAATCAGATGATTTGGCCGTGAGGAGGAAGAGGAAGAGTAGGACTTCGAAGTCTGGGCGGAAAAGTGGGAAACTTGAATCAGAGGGTGTTACTGAAACGGGTGAATCTAGTGATGAATCGGAAGACGATAGGAGACGGAGGAAGAAGAAGTCGGAGAGTAGTCAAAGCAGGCGAAAGGAGAGGAGGAGGAGTGGTAGTAGTAAAAGGAGTAGTAGAAGGAAGAGTAGAGATAGTGATGAAAGTGAGAGTGACGGTAGTGAAAGTGAGGAATTGAAGAAAGAGAAAGGAGTTTGATTACAAAGGGAAAGAGATAGAGAGAATCGGATGTTGGGAGTTCTGATTCAGATGAGTTGATGCAAAGATTAAATTTAAGGAAGAGGATTTGAAGGCAGCTGAGGTCGCTAGTTAAGCGTTTTGTTGAAAGAGATGATGGAAATTGGAATTGCGAAAGAAACCCGCTTTGGAGGATGAACCAATGGTTGGACCAATGCCATTGCCTAGAGCCGAAGGGCATATTAGCTACGGAGGAGCACTCAGGCCTGGTGAAGGTGATGCCATTGCTTAGTATGTTCAACAAGGGAAACGTATCCCGTGTAGAGATGAAGTCGGTCTTTCGGCTGATGAGATTCAGAAGTTTGAGACTCTTGGGTATGTGATGAGCGGTAGTAGGCATCAAAGGATGAATGCGATTCGTATCAGGGAAGAAAACCAGGTTTATAGTGCTGAGGACAAGCGGGCATTGGCAATGTTTAACTACGAGGAGAAAGCAAAGAGGGAACAAAAAGTCATGGCTGATCTGCAGCGGCTTGTGCAACGCCATATTGGACAGGATACTGGCCCTTCCCATGATCCATTTGGTGGAACCGAGGGTGCTTAATCGCCATGTATGTTCACTATTCTCTGTGTGTGTGTGTGTGTGTGTTTTCTTTGTCATTTGGATGAAGGACAAATATCGATAGGCATACGCATGCAATAATTTTGACACTGTTCACTATTCCTTATGTGTGTGTGTATCTCTGTCTTCTTTGTCATTGGGTGGAGGACAGATATCAATAGGCTTGTGAGTTTGATAAAATTGAGCCTGTTTCATATGTTTTTAGGGGTTTTGAATTGTAACTTTCCACCGTCTTAGCTGATTTTTTATGTCTAGCTTGTGTTTTACAACGAATCACCCAATCTGTAATTTGATTTATAATGAATAGAGAGAGGAGGGTGGTTCAATGTGTTTATTAAAAGCTGGATAAAATATTTAAGGAATTATGCCATTCAAGCATGTGATGATTATGCTTTGGGGAAAATGGCTTGTCTTAGGTTTGCAACTGCCTTGTGCAAGAGTTGCATCCTTGCCATTCAATAGCTAATTGACTTCCATAATGTTGGTGTTCTGGGCATTTGCAGCGGAGGTGAATTTTGGCCTTTTAAAAAGGCTGGGTTGGGTAGTAATGTTTACACAAACGTGGAACTCTTGGAAGCTAAATAGAATTTTTTTTTTGAGGTTACGGGTGCCAAAAGATCCCACATGAACAGCTCCCACCTATGAATGTATGGATTAGACACTGCAGTGATGATTTAATGCACAAATAAGTTTAAATGTTTAGTTTCGCCCATGGAATGTGCAGAAACACTTGGAATCTTGCTTAAAGTTCAAAGATGAGGGCAGACTATGGCAATCGATTTTGAAAAGGCAACGTGCTGATCCAAATATTATCATATTAGAGTTGAATTTGAGCACACTATCCTTTGTAAATTGTTGTATGCTTTTCTTTCTTGTATTTTTGGTCGGTCCCAAATTGAAGCAACTTGAGATGAAATGTGATAATGCGCTCATTGAGTTCATGTTTGATGATATGTTATGTGGTAGCTATTCCATGAAGTTTTATATAATAAAAGTGACTCCGAAAAAGGAATTGTTTATTCAGAAATGTTCTCTTGATCCTAGGACTTGGGAGTGGAACAAGGCCTATATGCTTTATAAGCTGCAGGCCCCATCTGCTTCTTGAGTACGTCAGTTGGAAGCAAAATTATGATATGAATGTTACCATTTGGAGCAGGCGCATGGTTTTTGTGATCGTAAGCTTCCTTTACCAAATAACCATGTTGCTCTGCTGTGGGTACTTCCTCTTTTTTGTTTTTTTTCCCCACTGTATTTTGGTCCACATGTTTCTATGTACCTCAGACTTAAATCCCAGCTATTTTAGGAAACTTAATGTGGGTATCCGGAAGAGGATCGCCACGTGGCACTTACTGGCGGGTCCAATACCCCGCGGGTAAGGCAAGTGAGCTCCTTCAGATTCAGGACTCCTCATACCATGCAGCACTCTAGATTTCATGGACCTCCGTATTGGCAACTCCTCCGTAGAGTCTCCAAAATATGACACTACGAGGCTTAATGACATGCTCTGCCATGTCCGCTCTCCATACAACAAATAAGGCTCTCATGAGCCTGGCGACTCTCAAACACTCCTCATGATACCCAAGTCGGTAGCAGGGCACAGGTACCCCACTCGGGATCTAAGGAGGTATGTGGCTTGGAGGCTGGAGCAAGGGCATTGGCGAGCTCCACCTTTACTGACCATAGAGGGAGAGAGAGAGAGGGGCGCCGCCTATGTCACCCGACGTCTACCTCAACTACCTTCATCATTACCACAACTACCCTCATTACTTTTTCTTTTTTTTTGGTCAAACGGAAATTCAACTACCCTCATTACTACCACTACCACAACCACGACCATGCTTATTACAACCATCCCTGACACCGGCAACTGACTACCTGCCACTCCATTCCTCTGGCCACTCCATTCACTGGACAGTCCATCTCTCAGTCCATCCTCTGACATCAGTGACATGCCCATCTCCGAGGCTTCCATATAAGGATGGTTGGTATCACTTGATACACCACCAAAAGTTATAGACACTACATCCCATGCAATACCTACAGATACAGAGTTCTAACTCTCTGGTTGACCAATCTCTCCACTGCCACCTCCTCTCTCTCTCTCTCTCTCTCTCTCTACAGCCACCTTGAGCTCTATCCTCCTCCACCTCTGGTGGTCCCGAGCACTGTTGTAGAGACCGCTTTATACCCGGAGGGCAACCTTAGGCACTCTTTCCGCCACTCACATCCACAGTTAACATAGTCCTGTTCTCTGTTATTGTGGGAGATTTATACTGTAAAGTCTGTAATCAAGCTTTGCACCAGAGAGCATTGTAAGATAAAGTTCACATTTTTTAATGATTCAAATTTAACAACTGGCCTGCTTCCTTGCCCAGCTTAATCCAAAAGTCTTCCCAAACTGTTTATAGGTTATAGTTTGTATGAGGTCATGCGGAAAATGGATATTGTAATCGTAATATAGTTTACTTATTCTTGACTAATGCATGCACTTTAAAAGTTCTCTACAGTCTTCTAATAAAGCTCCTCGAAAAGGTTCTGCAATCTGATTTTCCGTCACATATATCTTGGTGCTTAATCATAGAGAAATTTTTTTTTTGTCAGATATCATATCGCCTGGGAAACTAAAAGGTCTGCACTGGTAACATACTAACATAGTTATGTATTTGTTTAGTAACACTAACACAGACATTTTTTCCTACAAGTTTCTTGGAGTTTTTTTTTTTTCATCTTCACCTGCATCATTTGATTTATTGTTATATCTTTTCCACCTCTACAACATCGAAAAAATAACATGCACATTTTACCATGATGAGCAAACTGTCATATCCACAGGCCTTGGCCACCTCCTTCTCACTGGTTCCTAATGAATCACGTGTATCAGGGTTTTCTTTTTTCTTGTCTTTCCTTTTTTCAATTGCTATGGTCCTTGTTAAAGATATGCTTGTTTAAGGCTTTCTTCCATCATGCTTGTCAGCGAGTTGTATGAGTAGAGTTTTCTCCTACACTGGCTAGTCACGAGTTATGACAAAAAAGGGATCATGTGTCTCACCATGAGATGATATATGTTTTCAGCCTCATGACATGCCTTGAATGGCACAACCTGAATGTTGATGTTAGATAATTCAGTGCATTATAAGATTAGGCTTAGATGTGAACTAAGACAACCTTAAGGTAAAAGGGGATGAGGGAAGTGGAAGCAATGATCAGTTGGGTGGGGATCCCGGTGTTTCCTAGAGTCCATTTGGGAAGTCAACTATACAGGTGATGACTCGAGGCTCTATGTATGAGAATGGGATATGTCAATGCGGCTGTGCCAGGGGGCTGCCTTGTCAATTCTCATCCAAATGGAGAAGACTTGTACGCATGAACATGTCTGCAGCTACTCGAGGTGGCTGCCTCTGTGAAGTTTGATCTATTCTCAGTCAATACCAAATTGTGGGATGTGGTTCCAACTTCCAAGTTGGGATGGTGTATGGACTATGGCATACAATGCTCTTCTAGGAAGGGGGGCCACATTTTTCCTTCTTTAATAATCTTCCTGGTACCTCCTCTCATTGAACCCGCAAACCCTTCACTCTACCTTCGCTGCATTGTTTGCCTGCTTGCTTCTCAACAATGGAACCTTATAAAGCCAGTAGGCAAACAGACTTCTGAGTTTGATTGTGAGGTGCTGTCACTAACACCTGTTATCATCAACTAGTTCGAAAATATTGGAACCCTGCTGCACTTTCGTTCTCTCGTGATTCTTCTCTTGATAGGTTTTACGTTTTCATGATTTTCAGATCTTAGGCATGAGAAGGAAAGGCACAATCCTTCTCTCCATCCTCAGTCACGTACTCTAGTGAAAGGAAGTATCTTACAATAGGAGACCACTTCACTTAGCAGATATTTCTCCTTTCTAGGATTAGTCTTTACGTGATTTTTGCTGATGGAATGTGTATTCCTCTAGCTCATGAGTTGCATGACCACACTCTTGTAGCAAGTAGTGGTTCAAGGTACGAGTGTGAAGGCTGCACTTTGATTGTGTACTAGATCTGCACAAGCTTGAGCTTGTGAGGGTGCATAATGGTTGGGCCAACTCAATGTGCCTGGACCAACTCAATGTGCCAAAAGTGTAAAGAGACTGTCAATTTAAACTCCGGGGCATTGGGTGTCTTGATCTACGTTGATGTTATGACATCTCAACTTGGAAAGAGCAAATTAAAGTACACATTTCCTTCAATGAGGCTTCTACATCCTGTATAGTGCTGGCATGCGAAGGCTACCGGTGAGGTGTGGTGAGGGCGGACTATAAGTCCTCACTTCCTATTTGGCAGTGTTCTAAAATAAGGATCTAATCGGCGATTAATCACTGGCGGGGCCTATCCGATTAGGTCCGACTAATGATTAATTGCCGATTAGTAATTAATATACACTGCTTAATTCGATTAATCGCTTGAAGGTGGCCGACCGCCCGACTATTGCTTAGCGACTTTTAGAACATTGCTATTTGGTACTTATTGCTATTTACGTTTGCTATCCAAGTTGGAGAGACACACTCTTAAGAGTCTGAGACTGGAATTCGGGAGACACTCTGAGAGTCTAAAAAACTATTAGTTTTGTAATTTGGGAGATATCTGTGGAATTATTAGTTGGATATGGCTCTTAGAAAATTGAAGATGTTCACAGAGGTGAATTGAAATCATGGCCTGATGCTACAAGGGTTTCAACCAGAGGAATGAATAAGAAACGACTTAATTTTGTGCTGAGATAAGATTCAGATTCAGATTCATAGTTTAGTTTGTAGAGAACTGTTTCCAGCTGTGTAAACTTCTTTGTTTCAATTTTTTTGTTTTTTTTTGACATCAACGGGAATATTTGTCTGCTATACAACTGCAACTTCTTGTTGCCATTGGTTAATTGATTTGTCCTGCTCCTTTTATCTTATGGTAGCAGGGGTTCAAGCTCTAGTTTCAGCGCTGTGGAGAGAAGGAACGTATCTGTTCCAGAATCACTTGGGGGTTTGTCTCATCACAATCACTAGCGGAAGCCAGCCTATACAAGTTCTATTGAGGGTTATGTAGATCATCCGGCAGAGAGAATTCATTGTTCCATGCAAAATCTGGTGTCTTTCAAGTAATTACCTTTTCTGAGCACCATCTCATTCAGATGCTTCATTTCTGACGCCCACTGTTAATAGAATGAAATTGTATTTGTGATAATAATCCCTTGTGCTTTTCTTGCTTGATAATCATCCCTAGTTTGCTTTTCTTCCAAACATCGTTTATCCGTCTGAATTTTATGTACGACTTGAAGCTATTATTCCATAATTTTGTGTTGGGGGATGCATATGATGATAGTTCCAAATTCCAATCCCTTGAGTGTTTCTGGGTAATACAAATCGTCAACTAGTCCTGTTGAGCCCTTAAACATTTTGTTTAGCTGAGTAGGGAAAAACAAGAAGGAAAATGGGGTCATGTATACCCCTTTTGTTTTCTTTCTGGATTATAGTGATTATTGTTATGGACATCACTCCTATTTGTTTGTCAAATGTTGCTAGAACCACACGCATATTTACGCACAAACTCGCATATATGTTTTACACAGCTATGTTGGCCTTAGGGTTGCAAAAGAACTGCACAAGCAACTCGAGGATTGGCTTGTTAGGGCTTGGCTTGATTTGTTTGGTAATTGAATCGTGCTCGAGCTTGAGTTTCGAGCTAGTTTAGGAAATGAGTCGAACTTATCACTTTGAAGCTCGGCTCGGCTCGTTTGTATATGTTCGGCTGGTTTAGTAAATGAACTGGACTTGGTTCGTTTACAGCTTAAGCTTGAACACAGCAATGCTCGGCCTGTAAATTCACTCTTTTGTTGAGCAAAAGATTTAGGGGACCCTGATATTTAGGTTAGGCATCACTGAACTGCTTCACCACTTGAAAGTTCTTGAAAGATTAAACTTTATGTTGGATGATGTGCTTTGGGTTTTCTCCTTGCCTCATGTATCAACATCGAGGCAGGTTCTTCTTTTTGTTCTTGTTTCTCTCGATGTATCATTTGTCGAGTTATAAATAATTTTTTTGCCGATCAAAAACAAAAATTAAATGAAATCCCCACTTAGTTGGGCACAAATATAAATCAACATAAACTGAGAATGTATAGGTTGGAGGTTTTAAAAGGTGAATGATAATAATAGCGCCCACTTAGATAATCTTTCTACATTTCAGGCTAAATGATACTAATACTGAGTATTTTTTTTTTAGTTACTCAGGCTTTTGGGCCGGCTAGCTTTCATGTACATCGACTAATTTGGGAGACCAATTCCACAGTCTGTACGTTAACGGGGATCTAATTAAAATTAGAGCAAAACTCTATAGGAATTAGCCCCAAATGAACTAATATGAGTAATAGTACTAATTATTACAAGAGTGACTGTTATTACGATAACAAAATTAAAATCATGTCTCTAGTTATTTACATTCTGTTTACTAAGATGCATTAACAGCTACTCCTATTTTGAGATTTGAGGCCCCGTTTGTTAACCCTCTTGGCACTTGGGATTGGACTACCAATCCCAATGGACTACTAATACTTTGTTTGGTAACCTAAAATGAGTTTGGATTACGAATCCAATGGACTAGCAATCCGGGGATTAGGGGGTATTAGTAATACCCTGGGGGAGATGGTATTAACAGTCCAATCTCAACCCATTCACATTACCAATCCCTTCTCATTATCAATTCCTTCTATCAATCCAATCCCGTCAACTAATCCCATTTCAAACAAACATAATATTAATAATCCCATCATCCAATCCTATCTCAAACAAACATACTCATTATTAATCCATTCTCATTACCAATCCCTTCTCATTATCAATCCCAATCCTAATCCCATCTCCTTACGAATTCCACCCATCTATTACTTTTATCAAACGGGGCCTGAGTGTGCTGAATAGATTGCATTGCGCATGCTGCTAAATCTACATTACACTCTCAATCTTAGATTTAGAACATGGTAAAGAAATATAGTACTACATTCACTAGGCCGTATTCTTAGCGTTATCCATTCTTTTTTGCTTTAGGATAGGGCAAAGTGCAAACTAATGGCAAGACCAGAGATATTAGAAACTCAAATGAGCGCCAGAATGGAATCATTTTTAAAAGATACTAACATACCAACAAATCTTTGAGACCGAAACTAATGTCCTACTACGTGTAGGTGTTAGGAGTATGTTTGGCTTTAATAAAAGACTATGGAACTCGAAACCGAGTAAGTCCAACCACTTGTGAGTTTCAACCATTGAACCAACTGGTTTGAGCACGATTGCTTAGGAATTCCGTACAAATGATCGGAGTCGTTCAACTTTTTCAAAATATATTTTTTAAGCATTCTTGTGAAAAATCAGCTCCGTCGAATATAGCCTGATCGATTCTACGCCCGATTTGCTGACAGAAAATTAGGAGTTTGATCAAGCCTTTATTGATATCTGATGTAGCTGATTTTTTACAAAGATGCATAAAAAAATGTTTTAAAATAATTGAATGGCTCCGATTATTTTTATGAAACCTTAAGTGAGTTTCATTGAAAACAGTGTACACCAAATGGTGTACGGTGTACCCATAGCAGCAGGACTATCACACAAAAAAATCAAAGGAAAGGCATCCCCCTAAGTTATTGACTTTGTCCATGGAATATCCATGGAATCCCAAAGTAGGGTAAAAATCATACCAAAAAGCTGCTCTATTTCACCCCACATCATTAGGGAATCCTTTTACTCCTAGTTTTGTTTTTTTGGGCAACGGCAAATCCGTGAAAAAAAGAGTTGAACTTGGCAGGCCAAGGTGCATGTCCTTCGTGAATGACAAATGAGATGAGTGTCAAGTACTGCAGCAAGCCCCACTGACCCACTTGGTCCACTTTAGTTATAGAAAAGCTAGTACGGTACTTATTTTCCGTTCCAAAATATTTTAAAAATAAATAAATACTTATTTCACATTTTCAAACTCAAAAATAATGTAAATAAAAAATAATTTTTAAATTTTTTTTACTGTTCGAAAGATCTCAATGAAATCTATCAAATAAGATTCATATTATTAAAAAAATTATTTGTGTAAACACATTAGTTTTTAATATGAAATTGCCTTCTTAAAAAATAAATACTTAAAATGAGTTATGAAACGGAACTGGTTGATTGATGAGAGCACTGCTAGTTAAAGAATAGATGAACATTATTCACCTCTAGTGAATTCCATGTGGAGTCCTGCTTTGAATATCATGTCCCTCAAAACCCGGGTACGGCCATTGATCAAAATGCACAACCGGTGCACCAAACCGTCACGCAGGATGTGGAGTGGGCCCCGTCCGTACAACTATGGTTGGTTCCCATGGCATTTTCGTATCATAATATTCTTCCATTTGTAAGACTTTTGTTCAACATTCAACTGTTAAAAATTAGCTCATCTGGTTTTCAATTGGTGCATAAATCCAAGCTACTGCATTTAGAAAGCGTCTGTTTCTATTTCTCACCCTTGATATATTGTTTTGCTCAAGAACCTTAAGGATATGCTGCTGGTCCATTAATGGAGTACTTTTACAGGATCATCACAAGAACAAAGAGGAAACAAAACAATCCATATGAACAGGAGGCAAAAAACTCTAAAAATTCTGTAACCAGACACAGACAAACACTACTCAAGGCAACTAGGCAAGCCACTTCTACAGCAGCTAGGCAGGCCTTCAATTAAGCATGTTAATAATGTGAGAAAGAAACATGCAAGTGTGCCGATCTACTCAGGACGTAAAATTGCATTGTTTTGCTTTCCTTATTTATCCTTCTATTCCTACTCGTATTAAGCTGATCCAATTGTAGGACGACGAGAGGGGTGCAACTTATCCCCGGACTATGTACTCGTAACTTTATTTCAATTTAAGCTTTACCGTTTATAACTGAAGAAAAAGAAGAAGGTGCCCTTTCATTAAAAACTCTAGCAACTTCCCATTATTCTTCACACTCCTACTTTTACAAAGGCAGTCTTGTAAAATTTACACCAATCAAGCAAAAGAAACAGTAAATGATCAAAAAAAAAAGCAAAAGAAACAGTGCATGTGCACAAAACTACAAATGGTTATAATTACCACAAAAAAAAACCACCACTTCCCTTGCCCTTTTCTTGATAAGTCACTTCGCTTGTCCGTACTTGTCCTTTCCTAAATCCTCCACGAAAATACGACTGCTTACCATGTGAAGTTGTCAACCAAACACACCCTGGCCTCTGTAACTTAGCTGGAGCTGTGGTTTTACTTGCACCCCGTACAATTGTCCAATCATATTTCCCTCAAAGCAACAAACAAGTTAAGGCCAAAAAAAAAAATCAGGCACCCCCTGCAGCACAGTAACTACCAACTTTTTGTACAAATGGGCATGTGATGAATGTGAAAACAAAACATGAGTTACTAGTATTTATGAGCACATGAGATGAAAGATTCTGTAAATTCTCAACAAGAAAAAACTTGTGAAAATCAGTTTACTATAAGAGGAGAAGTGAGAACTTAAGAAAAGGAAGAAGAAGAAGAAGAAGATAAGAGATAACGGTGGTGATGAGAGGAGAGATGTGGGGACAGTTTGGTTCAGCCATTGCCAGCTTCATGTGCCTCTGGGCAATGGTGAATCAGTACTTCCCTCATTACCTCCGAGCCTCTATCGAAACCCGCTTTCAGAAACTGGCCAACTACTTCAACCCGTATGTTCAAATCACCTTCCACGAGTTCTCCGGCGACCGCATGAAGCGCAGCGAAGCGTATAAATCCGTCGAGAACTACCTCGGTTCCAGATCAACAAAACAAGCGAAGAGGCTCAAGGGAGATGTCAATCAGGAAAACCATTCTCTAGTCCTCACGATGGACGATCACGAGGAGGTTACCGACGAATCCGAGGGCATCAAGTTCAAGTGGGCTTTGATAAAAACCGTTCGTGAATCGAAGTCGATCTCTTTCTCCCCTCCGCAAGATGAGAAGCGAAGCTACAGGCTCACGTTCCACGCGAAACACCGGAAGACGGCCACCGAGACGTACCTCGATCGCGTGCTGAGGGAGGGGAGGGAGATAGGGACGAGGAAGCGGCAGCGGAAGCTCTACACCAACAGCCCGTCCGATAGCTACGGGTTCAAGAGGACGATGTGGAGCCACATCGTGTTCGAGCACCGCGCCACGTTTGACACGCTGGCAATGGACCCGAAGAAGAAGAAGGCGATCATGGATGATCTCGTCACGTTTAGCAAGGCCAAGGATTACTACGCGAGAATCGGCAAGGCGTGGAAGCGCGGGTACCTCCTCTACGGACCCCCAGGGACCGGGAAATCAACCATGATCGCCGCCATTGCTAATTTCCTCAATTACGACGTTTACGATGTCGAATTGACGGCGGTTAAGAACAACACGGACCTGAGGAAGCTGCTGATCGAGACGTCGAGCAAGTCCGTGATCGTGCTGGAGGACATAGATTGCTCACTCGAGCTTACGGGGCAGAGAGAGAACAGGGATGAGGAGAAGAAGGA
>BPLS01008060.1:0-18272 GCA_019656275.1 Rhododendron kiyosumense | reverse complement strand
ACGTAAGGTGTTAATTATCTAACCCTATTAAGAATAAAACTTACAAAGACATCCCATAGGAAAAGGAGAAAAAGAAAAGAAGAATCTCTCACCCTGCTTGTAGCATCTTTTGGGTCTTTTGGAAAACCCTTAACTGAATTGGAGTCTACCGAACGAAAAACCTGTATTTTTGAAGAAATTAATCAAGAAAATAGAGTTGAACAAGAATTAACAAACCTAATTTAAATAACATACCTGGACATGCCAAGTTTCTGGATCATCATCTCTTAGGCATGGCAAATCTGTCATTCCAATGATGTCCGGAATTCTATCAATCGTGAGTAATGCATCATTGTATGATTTATACATTTCTAGAAGCTTCTTGGGATTTAAATCCTTCAGCTCTGCCATGCTACGAATTTTGAAAATTTTGTGTAATGCTGATCCACCTGTCTCTTTGAGTTTTTTAAGCCCACGGGGCATTGAAGCCCTTGACCAACGCTCCTCAAAGTTGGTGAGAATATCATATGCCGCTGGGCCGTCAATTCGACAGTGCAAGTCATGCCATGGTTGTCTTGGACAACCAACAACAGGCCCCTGTTCAAGTAACACCAAATGTTCAAAAAAGGAAGTTATGAGTTAATGAATGGTTTACATCACTGTTTGAAATAGTGTTCTTCCTGACCAGTCCTATGGGAGTGGACTTCTTCCCTTTAAGTCCTAGCAAACAAATAAAAAAGAATGCATAGCTGACTAGGTCCTGGCCATATATTTTTTCCAAGAATACCCCTTCATCTCTCTCTATCCTCTCTCTTTTCTCTTTTCCTCTCTCTTTTGTGTTTTTCTTTTTTTAATTTAAATTTATATATTCAAAATTTACATATTTAGCTCCCTAAAATCACTGAATTAGCAGTGTTTTCAATCCCATAACCATGAAGTCTTAAAATTTTTAACTGTTAATTGTTAATTAGCAGTATATTTAGCCCCTAACTCTAATTTTTAACTATTAATTAGCTATGTTTTTATCACATAACCCTAAATTTTAACTATTAATTACTAGTGTTTTCAATCCCCAAACCCTAAATGCTGATTTTTTACTATTAAGTAGCAGTCTTAACTGTCAATTCATATGCTCAATTTACAAAAATCACATGCTCCATACACAAAACACATATTTGAACCAAAAAAAAGTAGCAGTCTTAACTGTCAATTCATATGCTCAATTTACAAAAATCACATGCTCCATACACAAAACACAGATTTGAACCAAAAAAAAATAAAAATAAGG
Source organism: Rhododendron kiyosumense (assembly GCA_019656275.1). NCBI lineage: Eukaryota > Viridiplantae > Streptophyta > Magnoliopsida > Ericales > Ericaceae > Rhododendron > Rhododendron kiyosumense. The sequence goes on along the minus strand of BPLS01008060.1, from coordinate 17,005 downwards.
AGGGCGACAATAGGAGGAGAGGATGGCGGCTGCGCAGGTGCAGCAACAAGAGGAGAGGATGGCAACAACTAAGCCTCATCATTTAGCCCGACGGCCCACGGCCCGCCCTTAGCCCGCCCGGCCCATTGGGCTTTTACCCGGCCCGAGCCCGAGAAACGGGCGGGCTAGCCCGGCCCGTAGTTTGTAATGGGCGGGCTCAGGCCTATGACTTTTTACTCGGCCCGCCCGTAGGCCCGGCCCGTGAGCCCGCCCGGCATACCCGTCCAAAAGCCCTCCAACGGGCCCGCCCATTAGCCCAAAATCCCAAAAAATCCTTTCTTTTTTCCCTTGGTTTAGTTTTGCCCAAGGAAATTTAACCCCGCCCGGCTTTTGGCCCGCCGGCCCGCCAATTGGGCTAGCCCGTGGGCCGGGCTTGGGCTTCAATTTATGGTAGGTGGCCCGGCCCGCCAAAAATGAAAAGCCCGGTCGGCCCGGCCCGTGGGCGGGCTTGGGCCGCGTCTTGGCGGGCCGGGCCGGGCCGGGCCGGGCCAGCCCGATGATGATCCTTAGCAACAACGATAGGAGGAAAGGATGGCGGCGGCGGCTGGTGATGGAGATCCAGATCTGGACGGAGGCGAGGCCGGGGGCTCGACGCTGGTTGCGGAGGAGATCGGGGCAGAGGAGGAGGAGGAGGAGGAGATCGCAACGGCGGCGGTAGAAGGAGAGGATGGCAGCGGCGCGGTTGCAGCGGGTTGCAGAGGAGATCGGGGCGGAGGATGAGGAGGAGATCGTGGCGGATGAGGAGGAGATCGGGGCGGATGAGGAGGAGATCGGGGCGGCAGGGGCAGCAGGAGGAGAGGATGGTGGTGGCGCCATCGTTGGTGCATGCGGGAGGGAAGGGTGGCGACGGCGGCTAGGGGTATCTTTGGGAAGAGGAGAGGAAAATAATTAGGTTTAGGTTTATGTTTAAGCATTTATAGAGGTTGGGATTGGGGTAAATTTGTAAAATTACACCCATAGGATCAGTAAGGAAACACACATATAGTGTATAGGACTTGGCCGGCTATGAAAGTGAAAAGTACGACTGGACTGACATTTTCTCTTGAGGGTTTATACAAAAACCTTTTTCTCACCTCTCAGTATTGTTAGTGCTATATACCGATAAAGCATCACCCGATTCACCCCTTGAAGGCTTGAACCCTATATTCTGAAACACTGGTCGACCTTACCAAAGTGAATTTGATCAAACGAGATTAATAGAACCAATACCACCCAAAAGAACGAGAAGAATCAGAAGATCGTAACGGAGTTGCAATTTCTTTCTTTTGGAGAAATATTTCCAATCTGCTGGAAGATGATACAACTAATTGTAAACATGGTCTTTGTTAGATCTTTCATTAACTTGATGAAGAATAGATGTTAAAGGTTAAACCATAGAGCCGCTCAACCAGAAATATGTTTGATAATTGGTACTCAATGTACTTCCCAAACAAAATAAAAATAATGTTTTTGCAACTAAAATGATTTACATTTATCTGGTTTAGCCCAGCTTCCAAAATTTGTGCCAGTACAGGTATTAATTGCATGTGCTATGCAGGATCTTACACCTAGCGTAGGAGTTGATAACAGCACCACAAAAGTACTAACCAAATTCAGTATATAAGTCACGAATAGCTATAGTAAAATAACTCCACAAATCCAAGCAACTTGACAAAGCCTATGTTTTTGATGTAACTGATACCTTGAAATTAGGATTATTGTAGTCATCTTTGTGCACAGTTTGCAAAGTTCGAAAGATGGAATGATTGGGAGTGTCGTATCTTCCCTTGCATAGGTCAAGGCCCCCAATGAAGGCTATAATCTTTCTCTGATAATGACCAGCATCAGCATCCACGATCACAGTTTTCTGATGATGGGTGTAGATTTTTCCTGCTTCCTGATTGTAAAAGCCAATAGAACATACGTTAAAGATCCTAAATCTTGATATCATGCAAACAAAACCACAGTTTTGGGAGTGGACATATTTTGGTCCAGTACTTAGTCTGTGTTTGATTTGGAACCCTGGTAGACAACTATAGAGAATACACCACAAAAGGTTAAGATATCACTTCTGCACTATCCGCATATAAAAAGTAGCTGACTCCAAAACATCATAAACCAACAGAACATCAAATTCAGTTCGGCTAGCTATTAGTCCCTTGACTTTTCACATGACAGGATACATTTTACCTCTCTTCTTAGGACGAAATTTATGACGCACACAAACCGTAGAAAATTCACCATCACATGATTCACATCTGCGCAACACATATACATTTCAACTTAATTTCAACAAAACAGAAGGAAAAACATAAGAAAAAAATATTACTCTTCCACTTGAAATATCCCACAATATTTCTAAATAGACATACAACATGTCAACTTGCCATCTAATGGCTACAAAATATTAGTATCATCTCATGCGATAAAGCTGCATCCGAGTTTTCAAAGCACATCTGATAAACAACACAAAACAAAGAGACGACATATCTGACCTGTTTTTTGACCCAGCTATGTCCAAATCGACAAGATGATCGGGGACAAAGTACAGCTTTCACTGAGGAATGCTTGAAAAACTTCAGAACTTCCTCATCACTTGTATGCATAAGTCCATCCTATCAAAAAAGTGATAACTATCAAGTATGTTGTGCTGTCAAATAAATTATAAACCTACCACGTTCACACTAGACAAAATACAAGTTGGTATTTGCACTTGAAGAAATAATATGACTTCACAGCTCACAAACACAACAATCAGCATCTAAGAGTGGGAAAGGATGACGATTTGTTCACATTTACTTATTGTCACACCCTAAGAAAACATAAGACTCGTGAAAGATAGCCAGTCAATGGAGTCCAAATGGGGTGAAGCCAAGATTTTGATTCGGGGGCAGATTTTCATCCATAAAATGCACTCAATGTATGATATTATATGATCTTTGTTCCTTTATAATACACTGTACTAACATCATTTTGGCTCAAGCAACAACCAATGTACAAAATTATTTTGTTCTTTTTCTTTGGATTGCTAAAACACCAACGTACTTATTTCTTTGTCTATCAAAGAAACTGAGAAGAAAAATAAGAAAACCTTCAATATTTTGACTATATAAAACCAAAATTGTTCAGATTGTAAAGGGCTAAAATACTAATTATTAAGTACACACTATTCAATATCAAATTAAAAAAAATTGGAAGTTTTTTGCCCCCACCCCCATTTAGTTCTGCTTCTGGTCCAAATATTGCACACATTAGGTTTTGTTACGTACCTTGACATTACCCAGAAAGTTCCAAGAAGTAGGATCAGCCCATACAAGGAGCAGGACTCTCACACCTTCCTGTGACTTGGTTTTGAGAAGGTCCCCTAGAGTGACTTCTGCTGATTTATCACTTTCGCGAACAAGTCTAACTTGGTGATAAACAGACCACCCTGTAATGTATATCAAATGGCGTGCCTGACTAATTGCATCAAATATGTCACGCCAACAATTCTCATGCTTATACTGCATGCCATGGTCGAGTCTCAAATTTGGAAGGAACCCATCGTGAACATGGGCATCTTGATAAAGCATAACCTTTCCGCCCTTACGCAGTGGAAAATATGTTCCAGGCACCCCACTGTTTAACAGTGTCATTTCCCCAATTGGGATGTATTGAATTGATAGACTCAAGACTGTTCCGACTTCCCATGGCTTTCCGTTTGTGTCAATAATTGGGAAGGTACCTTCAATTTTTGTACCTGACAATAGTTGCTCCACTGGTATCCCAACCACCCCGATAATTCGAGATCCCAAAACATCATTGTCCTTGGCTACAAAGTGCACCTCTGCAGCAGAATGTGCAACGGGAACATGAAAATGTTGCATCCAAACTGGGTTCTCACAGTTACTGATCACAAAAGTCCTCCCAATTACAGAATTACAGACTGTGATTGCAACATACGGATCACTTGTTATCATTTCATGAGGAACGTTTCCATCAAATTTGGGCCTAACTTTTTCCTTCATTAGCTTGAACATGTCTGGACTTTTGTGGGGGACAGTATCCATGTTAGGAAGGTTCCTGGCCCCTTTTACCCATATGTCTAAACTCCCATGTAACAAAAAATCTTTCAAAGATGCATTTCGGGTTTTTGAGGGAACATCCAGCACACCCTGATTATGGTGTGAGCCTTCACAGCACGAATATTCGTGAACAGATTCAGCCATGTAAGAAACACTCCTCTCGTGCAATGAAATGAAGAGGGAATCCTGACAACAAACGGATGGAAGAATTTAAGGAGCTGCATCTCAATGGCAGGAAAGTATAGATGGTTCAATCTGCTGTAAGACTTTAAGTAGCAACTGAGGTGGCTCTTTGCTAGAGTCTGAGATGGTGGGCTGTGATCAGTCAATGGTTGCGCCGTGCATGAGCTCAATAATAAAATCTGTTTAAGTCAGGGAGAAACTGAAACAATTTAACATGACCAAGACAAAGAACTGGCGCAAAAAGGATGTAAGAATCAGAAGTTTAAAGGCAACCCAAAGGTGCCTATGACCCCATAATATCAGCAGTAACCGGTGCTACAAGGTAGAACAAAAATTTGAACCAAAAATTCGATAATAGTACGGTGAATCTACTAGATAGCATGATATACATTGTTAGTCTCATTTCCTAACAGCTAAACTTTTTACCTTTTAGGACAATAGGGAACTTAGGCCCCATTCCGCTTTCTCCAAGAACCTTCTTTTTCAAAAAGAAGGTAATTTCAAACTCAAATATAGCAAAAATGAAAATTGATTTTTCAATTTTTTTTGCACCGTTTAAAAGATCTCAATGAGATCTATCAAATAAGATCTATATTGGTAGAAAAATTATTTACGTAAACACATAATTTTTGACCTTGAAATTACCTTCTTTTTCTTAAACTTCCTTTGCCAAAAAGTGGAACGGCTTCTTAACAGAATTGTTCCGTACATGTATACTGTAAATCTGCAGTGATATGTAAACATCATATTCAATTTATTCGTATATCGAGTTTATAAGCACAAATCTGCTGATTTAAGCTTGTGTGGTCTAGGTAGGATGAAGTGGGAGCGGGGACGGGAGCATGAGCGAACAATTACAATGTCAAACCTTGTGAGATCAAGTCATTCTAGGTAAATGTTTGTATTCTCTAGAATCCACATCAGACTATCAGTATTTATTGGCTCAATTACGATGGGGTTGTAGTTTGAAGATTCGATCTAGGACAGAATCTATCCGTAAATGAATCTAGAAGAGATGTACAAATTATGAATGTATCAACAAATCTATCATAACATAACATATAGATGCCCATGGGCGGTGCCCCACTACTACTTGAGGGGTTCAAGCGAACCCATGAGTTCTGAAAATGTGCTAAAATTCTCATAATTTGCAATATGCAGTTTGATTTTTCCTTAATATTGTTTGCACTCGATGAGTAAGATGAAGTCAAATTGAATAAAATCCACTAAAATTTGTGTATTAGCTCAACAAAATATAATAATCCTGCCCCACTAAATTTCTAACTATGATGAAAAAACTTCACTTTATATAGAGTTTTGTATCACAAAAGATTTCTATACATTTTTGTCACCATTGAACTCAAATTCTGGAGCAGCCCCTTTTGATGCCAGGACTCTATTCTTGCTAGAAGGGACAAAACTACAAACCAGTGCAATTTTCACCTTACAAATACTTTCTTTAAAATTAGAGGACATTAGTTAGCCCAAAAATTAGAGGACTAATTTTTCCTAAAGTTTGAACCCAACATAAACTTTTCAACTTGCAGTTTTCACCTAAAGAAAATGGAAAACAAGAACAATATAAACTCAGTCTAATTAGTCAACTTACCTGAAATTCCTTGCCTCAAGATTCCATCTTAGAACTCTTCTTCTCCATTTTAACACAGTCAGTTCAGCCACAGGTCTTCACTTTTTTTGTTCTCTTATTTTGCTTCTTCTACAAAAAAGGTCTCAAGTACGAAAATTATTAAAACTGGAACCAGAAGAAAATTGCAATGAATAAATGCTCTCAGCTTCATTTTTTAAATGCAGCATGTAGGGACAGAGAAGACCATAAACGAGGTCCTTTCAGAGTCAGCAGTCAAGCTCTACACTAGTCTGTGGCTGAAGTTTAAATTTTGTCCTTTATGATCATATCAATTTCACCCACAAAAAAGAAAAAAAATTTCTCACCCCCTTATTTCGAAAGTCAAAGGGCAAGTGCCCATTCCCTAGACCCGTATTCACAACTCAAGAAACTAGATACAGAAAAGAAGCTTCGAAGAAGTAGGGAGTGTGTGGCTGCTCTTGCTCTGCATTTTCATGATTTTTAGATTCATTTCTCAGTAAAATTTACTCTCAAACACCCAAAATGCCTCGCACCACAAATTAAATATATGATGGTGCGTACCCTAGATTTTTTTGAATTTTGGGTGTTTGAGAGTAAATTTTACTGAGAAATGAACTGAAAAATGCAGAATCAAAAGATCTAAAAATCAATGCAGAATCGAAAAATCACCTCTGACGTTGATTTGTAATTATGTTTTCAATCACAAAATTCTTCTGCAAAACTATTCTTTGCATATCAGCCAAACATAGGAGATTCTCATCATAATTCAAAAATCCATAATCTTCAATTCAGAACCCAAAATTCAAAAAACAAATATTTATTTAAAAGTAATGGGCTCCTGAACACCATGTACTCTAATTACTATACATTCGTATCTAATGTGATTGGAGCTCCAACAGACTATTCAGAACTGTAAAAGAGAACAAAATCAAAAATGCCGTATATGGCTCGTTCTGCTTTTGTACATAGTGCTTCGTATTCCGTTTCTGCAGCATATTGTTTCATATGTTACAAAAAAAGGTGCCTTCTCTGTCAAACTCAAGCTGAGTCTCATGATAAGCATCTATTTTTTGAGTGTTTGTATTCCAAGCAAGTCTAGAAGGCTTTGCTAAGGAGGAATAGAGTATAGACACAGCCTATGGGGTTGAGTAGGGAAGTGCACTGGTCTTCTGTTCGTAAGGGAGGTAGTAATTCTTTATCTCGTTTACAGGCTTTTATCGGCTGCTGCGATTTACCGGGGTTGGAAGGAGAGGAATTGTAGAATATTTCAACAGAAACATATGGCTGCTGATGCTCTGTCTATGTTGATTGAGGAAGTCCGTGCTTGTTTGTGCTCTTGGAGAAAGGTACTAAAAGTTCATAATCGAAGCCAGAATTGTTCTTCTTTACAAGTTGTTATAATTGAGGATGTTCGTGCTTGTATCAGTTCCTGGAGAGGGGTCAAAGCTTCTCCCCAAAAACGTGACATTGTTGCTAGCTGGAAAATTAGTAGGAAATTTTTTTTCCCCTAGTTGTTTTGGGAATGTATAGAATTTTGGGTTCTTTTAGCTTTCTTGTTTGTAGAAGCTATATTTGGACTTGGTCCTTTTGTTTGTGGTTGGTTTGAGCTTTATAAGATTAGACTTACCCAAAAAAAAAAAAAGGTACTGAAAGTTAAAGGTACTGAAAGTTAAGGATAACATCTAGACTCTTGGCCAAAAATTATTTAGAAAATATCATTTATGTTGAAGCCTATAGGTGACTTATCAAAATAAATTTTTTGGGTAGTGATAATACCAAAACTGTTTTTGTTGGTGCCAAAACTCAAGCCCATAAAAGTCTTGTACATTGCACATGGTACAAGCCTTTTGTGTACTATAATTTTGGTACCAACAAAAACAGTTTTGACATTATCATTTTCCTTTTTTTACTAGTGATAATGGACCCTCTAAATATTGAGAATGACTTAAAATTTTACCTAGTGAATGGGAAAAAATTAGCTCCAATGGACTACATAAGTTGGTCTAGTTATGTACTCATTAAATTTTGTGGGCCCAACTTAAGCACAAATTCTACACAGATTTTTATGGGGCCCGCCTCGGGTATTTTCTTAAAATTTTTTCTTGTGCATTCTTGTAAAAAATCATTTAGATACCGGCCGATATGGGCTTTTTCATAATTCGTAAGGAGAACCCGTCAATTTCCCCTACGAATTTTGAAAAAGCTCTTACCAGTTCCCGATTGAAATGATTTTCTTATAGGAATCCATAAAAAAAAAGTATTTTGAAAAAGTAATTTTTTTTATAGTATTAATCCTCGAAGGACTATATTTTTTTTTTTTTGAACAACACAAACATAATTGCATATCATAAAATATGAGAACAGGAGCACGACCATCAATACAAGACAACCCAATAAAGGAAAGCCCAACGACAACAAGCACACAACCTAGCAACAACACACAGACCCAACAAGATTACACACAAAGGCCGAAACACAGAACACACAATCGCCAGCAACACCAAACACACCATAAACCTGCAAAACAAAGGTTAGGACCAGAAGAGAAGGACTATTTTTGTTGCAACCACATTTTGAAAACCTCGCATTTTAACCTCATCTTAGTTCCCACCAAAAAGGAAGTTGCTTTTTTGCAACAACAATATTTCAAACGAAAAATCTACTTATTACACAGACCACTTAAGCACATATTTTACACAGTTTTTTTTTTTTTTTCCATGGCCAACTTTGAGGCTCACAAAGATGATCCAAATCACTCAGTTTTTTTAAAATACTTTCTTTATGGATTCCTATAAAAAATCATTTCAATTGGAAACCGGACTTTTTCAAAATTCATACAGAAAACTAATCGACGAGTTCATCTTACAAATTTTGAAAAAGTTCTTACTGATATTTGATTGAAATGATTTTTTATATGAATGCATAAGAAAATATTTTTAAAAAATCAAGCAATTTGGGTCATCTTTGCAATACCCAAGACGGGCCCGTAAAAAATTTGTGAAAAAATCGTTCATTAAATTTACTTTTTTCAATTTGTTTAGTATGCAATCAAACTCGAACAACTTCTACGCTATAAAAACAGCCGCATCAACAGAAAGGGGAAAAAGATCGAAGTCGTGCGGAGAAAGTCATGGCAAATCCTCCGCACCCAAAAAACATGGAGAACGAGGGTACGGCGATTGAAGGGATGGAGCTGCTGACAGAAGATGTGTTGATGGAGATCTTATCTCGTCTCCCCGCAAAATCCCTTCTTCGATGCAAATCAGTCTCAAAAAACTGGTACTCTCTCATCCAAAACACCAGCTTCATCTCCCTCCACCACACCCGTGCCCAACCCCACGACTGCATCTCACTTGTTCGCACTGACAACAATTTTACCCACCATTGGTTCGTCTATTTACTCTCCGGTGAAACTTCAATCCAACATCTAAATCTCTCTTTCACCAAGAGGCCAGACCTTAGTTTTTTCAGTATCCATGGCTCTTGTAATGCCTCATGTGTCTCTCTGAGATGTTGAAGTCGAATGTCATGATATACAACCCTGCAACAAGAGAATGTAGGCTACTCCCTGAGCCCCCTTATCATACTTGGTTTACTAATTATGTAGGATTTGCTTTTGATTCCAAAACCAATGATTATATAGTGGTCAGGGCCGCCACCCTCTATGAATTTTCTATCCATGATTTTTTAGTGGATATGGACTTTGAACTCACACCCGTTGATTATAAAATTCATATCTATGACATGAGTACAGACTCATGGAAAGAAATCGCTGCTACGGTGTCCAACCATGAGTTCGGATCTTGTGATCATTCTTCCACGTCATTGGATGGGGTGTTCTACTGGCTAAGTTATATTGTTTCGATTAAGGTCTGCGCTATTAATGTCTTAAACACGGTTGAAGGATCGTTCGAGCAAAGATCCTTGCCGGTCGGCATTGGCTTTGAATTATGTATTACTCTTTGTCTTCTGGATGATTCCATTGCCCTTGTTGTGCCAAAGTATGAAAGCCAGGTAGAAGAGACATGCTTTGACGTTTGGCTAAAGGACAAATACAGAGTTTAGGAGTTTTGGACTAAAAAGTACACTATTGGGCCCCTCTTAGGAAGTTACAAGCCCTTTAGATTTCGGCCAAATAGCGAGGTTCTTCTGACTTGGTGCAAAAATGGGCAGATTGTGTCATACAACCTTAGTACAGGGGACATAAAAGAATACAAACAATTATGTGATTTGCAAGGACTAATATCTATTACACAATTTTTTCCATACTCAGAGAGCTTTGTGTCATTCAAGAGACGAGTTGATTTAGTTTAACCAGGATGGTGCTGCATTTACCCATTGCTAGTCAAGAAGACGAAGGTGATAAGGCGTACCAATCAGCTTCTGAAAGTTCTTCGTTATAGTCTTCTACTGAAGCACCGTGGAACTATGAAGCAGTTTATTCAGGTTTGCATATCTGTTGAAAAGTGTGAAAGGATCCAATTTCCAGGTCTTGGACAATAGACATATATCTATTTTCAAATTTTATTGTCTGTACCTGTGTTTGCTTCCTATGTAATCTACTTGTGGGCTTCATATCTGATATTGAACCTTGGTTTCAACTTATATTGGGAAGGAGATACATTTGGTTAAACTTTAAACCGTAAGATTTGCTGCTCTGCTTAGATTTCCTGAATGTATTCTTTTGTTTTGCTATTTTGATACCTATATTATTATCTTGTGCAAAGTGGCTCTAGCAATCTGGCCTCTCATTATGGCGCCTTTGTTTTTTTACTTTCAATGAGGACTGGTTGAGTTGGAGAAAGCGGGAAAATAGGACTTTCGTTGGGGTGGGACGGAGAAGACTGTTTATGTGATATGGACTTTCGTCGAGACGAATCAATAATCTCAAAATTTTGGCGCAAAACTAATAAACGTGAAAAAAAATTGAATAATGACAAATCAGTAACTTTTAGAAAAAGCTAAGGGTTGTAGTTGGTGAGATTTAAATCAGTGTCTCTTCTTTTTTTTTTGAACGGCGATTTTTTTCATTAATCTTCGAAAAATTACAAAGATCAACAGGAGCAAGGAGAAAAGCACCAAAGTGCCCAATCCGAGACCATATCCTTAGGTTGGCAAGATGCCAACCTAGGAGACACCCCAAGGGACAAGCCCAGCACCTAAGAGTCCTAAATGACCAAATAAATCAAATAACTCAAATGGGACGTAGCCCAAATAAGACATATGAGATTACATGGTGTATATTGGTATTTTTAGTTAGTGAGGTTTGAATCACTGTCAAATGCATACTCCTACCGCTAGGCTACTACTTCACTTGGAGAGCAAGTTCACCATTGGTCGCAAGAATAATTTTGTTGAAGTTATTTTTTTGATTTGTTACAATGTCAAAATGACAACATTGTTGAACTGTTTTAATGCCCTCTTTACCTCCTTTGAAAATTGAAGGTAATGGGACAAGTTTGATAATGTCAAATTCTAGCTCATTCAATTTTGATATTTAGTTATTAAAGAGTTCACTTATGCCGGTTCGAAATTAATACCTGGTGAGAATATTCAGAGTTGTGCAAGGGTCCGGACACCCCCTTGTGTCCGCCCCTACATTATGCCCGAGCAGATCAGTTCAAGCAGATATATTTAGGCATCGTTGGCCCAAGCTGGTCCAGTAGGCCCCTGCAAATACAAACGATGTTACTTCACTGTGAGATTGCAAGAAGGATGTGGGCTGGAATTTTAAAATGTGTAGTGAGTGGTAGAATGCAGCTGATTTGAACATTTATTTTCAACTTTTCAAAGATCAAGATGCTTCCACTTGAAGTCATGCATTTCTCCAAGGCAAAAACAAGAAGTAAACAATGAGAAAAGGCACCTAGGGACAAGCAAACAAATCTGAACTCATTTCCTTAAGTCAACTACTCAATAAGTGAGATCTAAATCAAGATGAGAATTATCTGAGAGTAAAAAAGCAAAGCCAAAGAAAAACCAGTCTTAGGAATGCACAAACAAAGCAGCCCCAAGCCATCAAAATGCATTCCAGGAGGCCTTTCTGTTCGAATGATAGGTCCTTTTCTTTTCATCACCACCCTCATAATCATAATCTTCAATTCCAGAGTCTCTTACCCTAACCTCATATCCAAATTGGCCATCAACAGCAAATCAGATGCCCAATTTGTTGTGCCTTATGCCATTCATACCCAGATCTCCCATTTGCAGAACCACCTTGGAATACTTCTAGGCCAGCTCCATTCCAGAAATACAGAACCAAACTCAACATCCAAGTTCTCAGAACAGGTTCTCCACATTGCTCTATCCTTGGACAAGCTAGCAGATAGTCTAAGAGCTTTTCGCGTCGATGCTTCTGGCAGGAACGAAACAAGCAATGTCGATGAAGATCTCACCGAGCCCGAGGAAAGCGAAGAAGAGCAAGGGTTGCCGCATGGGAAAGTCTTCAACTCTGCTGAGATTCAAAGCTATGTTTCCCCCAAACCAAACAGGATTAGTGGGAAGAAAAACTTCCTTGGGCTGGAAGCAGTTAATCCGTCTATCGGATTTGGTTGTACCGGTATGGCATCGGATGTAGACCGGTACATGACTTACAAGCTCTATGGTCCGTGCCCAGATGATTGGGACTTAGCTCAGAAGCTTCTACTTGGTGGGTGTGAGCCACTACCCAGAAGAAGGTGCTTTTCAAAATCACCAAAAAAGTTCAGTAAGCCATTTCCATTGAACTCCTCTCTTTGGACTAACCCAACTGATGTAAACATTTTATGGAACAAATATAAATGCAAAGACTATTCCTGTCTCATTTCTAACGAAACGATAGGCAAAAGAGGCTTTTACAAATGTTCTGATTGCTTCGATCTGTCAAAGAGATCTTGGGAAGTTCCAACCAATGAGTCTGAATCAGCAGAGTTCACAGTTGATGAAGTTCTGAGTCTGAAACCAGGGGAGATCCGAATCGGCCTTGATTTCAGCCCAACCACCGGCACTTTTTCTGCAATCATGAAGGAGAAAAATGTAACCATTGCTTCGGTTACCATAAACTTAGGGGCACCGTTTAATGAGGTGACGGCGTTAAGGGGTTTACTTCCTTTGTACATCTCCATTGGCTCAAGACTGCCTTTCTTTGACAATACACTTGACATTGTTCATTCTACATTGTTCTTCGATGGGTGGATAGGGATGGAACTCCTCCAATTTGTGTTGTTTGATTGGGACCGGGTGCTCCGTCCCAATGGGATCCTTTGGGTGGACCGTTTCTTTTGTAAGAAGGAAGATTTGAACATGTACTTCGATGAAATCAACAGACTTGGGTATAGAAAGCTGCTGTGGAGGGTGGTGCCGAAGATGGATAAAGAAGGTGATGAGATGTTTTTCTCTGCTGTTCTTGAAAAGCCAGCTAGAGGTTAAATACTTGGACTTGCAAACCAAAATCTGTCTTTAATCAAAGGTAGACCAAAACCTTAAACACTTTTATTCTCTTTTATCCTTATCTTTTCAGTTGGAAGGTTCTCTTTTTTGGTACAAAAGAAACTTAATAGGAAACTACAAATAGGATCATTCTCTTTCGAAGGCCACACTGGCCAAATCCACTGTGAACATCCCAGTGATACCCTTCGGAGGGATAATGGCCATGACTCACTCACAATCTTGCACAGAACACCCTTGGCTAAGCTTGTCCTCGACTTTGTTTCCGTCTACAAGGGCGTGCATAATGGAGATTCCTAGCTTTGTAACCAGACTTTTGCGTTCCTCCACCAGGGAAAGGTACGGGGGAGTTAGGCGCTGGATATTCTTTAATAATCTTGATAGCTTCATCAGAATCTGATTCAAGCTCAATATTGTCCATTTGATGCTCTGCAACAACCTTTAGCCCATGGAGAATTCACCCAAAGCCCTCTTTCTTCTCTCAGCACTTCACCAAACCCAGCACTCCCAGGGTTCCTTTGGAGCTTCCATCAGTATAGAGCTTCATTTTCCCACAACCTGAAAAACACCCATTTATCAGACGAGGCTTAAATGCTTCCGTAATCTCCTCAATATGTGTGAATGAGCCCAATGCAGTTAGGAGAATCACCAATGACCATTTTCAAAGACTTTTTTGCATTCCAAATAAACCATAGAGTAGCAAGAAAAATCAAGTTCCAAGGCACTGCCAGGTTATCTTGACTGCTAGCTCTTCCCGCATTGTCAATCCAACCGCTCCATCCGATTTGAAACACCTTCGCTTGGGACCTGCAAATTAGGGAAGTTAGACCAATTTGTTTTCAGATCTTCAACCTCGTTGTTACACCTAGGAGGCTAGGACAACGGGGGTCTTGGGTCATACTTTTAGTGGACCTTTGAAGATTAGTGATCAGAAACTGAGAATCTTACCATGTAAGCATAGGCAGGTGGAAGCCATTAGTTTTTGATGAATACTGAGCTTCCATAACCAGTTCGAATTCAAACTGGAAGTGGAAGGGTTGGAGCCTGTGATAAGCTTATAACCAGAGTAACAGTGAAGTTACTATTAGCACTCAAGGATCAAGAGAATTGGAATGTGTCTCATTTGAATAGATTAGTTCCTCCTGCAGCATTCGAATCATCTCCTCTAAATTATGCCAGCCATTACAAAGGTAGCAAGCAATAAAGAGCTAAAAGTGAAAAAGAATCTCTAACACCCCTTTGCTCTCTCAGAATGAGTAAAGCATCTCTAACACTAGCAGGGAATTTCGATCCAGCGCAACATCGTTTGTTCTGTTATCAATCTTGCCCTGCGTTTAAGCAATATGGCATAGCTATAACATGACATTAAGACCCTCTTCATCTGTCTTCAATGTAATACTAATAGCTTGCTTACTCATCGAAGTCAGTGCCAAAATCATCATCTCCTCCTCCTTTTTTCTTGATAAAAAAGCCATATGGATCCCATCATTGTTCAAATGCTTCCATAAAAGCGTTATTATTGCACCAGAGAGCGTCATCAAGGTATTCTCGTCTATATACATCTCGTGTACAGGAACCCCATGATATGGACTCAACTTCGGTCACAGACTCCCAGACAAGTTCGTCATCAGGTTACTAACTTCCTTGACCTTTTGGCACTGGCCAAGCGATGAAATGCGCAACGAGTTGAAAAAACGCATCCCGAATTAGAGTAGAAAATTCTCTGTAGGACAATACAGCACTTAATTCTTCAATAGCCGGTAAAAATTATACTATGATTTCTGGTACGAAAATCAGACTTTACTCGAGCATTGATCAAACACCTGGGGAACAGACTCATGGGTAAGTTCGAAATGTATGGAGATGAGGGCCAAAACAAAGCGTATCCCAGCACGCCCAAGGGAAATTGCATATCGAAAAGCGAAACTATTGAGCTACGCTCCGGTTCATTTTAGTTTTTTTTTTTTCTTCAGAAAACGCGATTTGTTCGTATAACAAACAATGTCCCATCAAACTGATTTTTGATAGAATGATCTTCCCGACGACTACAAAATGATGCGCAGTCCAGGGAAGTAGAGTTCATTCCCTGAATATGGAAACTCTAAAAACCTCTCTTCAATTGATTAAATTTCTAATTCTAACGCGAGCCTACTTTATTGCTCGGATTTTACGAACCCGTTCATTGCATAAATGGAAGACCAGATCGACTGCACTACCGCTTTGTAGGGCACCCCGCCCTACAGGATCATGGAGCAGAGCCAACTTTAGAGGAGGCCGGGGAAGCCGCTGCTTTGGCCCCAATCCCTAGACCCGAAAGGGCTCATTTTTTGGGACCCAGGGATGCTGCCAAGCAACTTTGTGCCGAGTGGGTACAGAGTAGCCGATCCGGCCATGACTATTCATCTCAGTACGGACAGCTCGAATCGAATCTGAGCGCATACAAATCACATACAAACCTGAATCGTCCATTACTCGGTTAAGATCCGAGCCATTAATTGTCGAGATAAACGGTTGGATCAACCGCTCTGCACCGCTCTACAGGATATCCCAGTCCCAGTTTTTGGTACTCAATGTAGTAGGTCTAATCCATTTTATTGAGTCCAGCAGAAGGCCCATTTTTATTTGTTCGTATCTAATTTCAGTTTACGTCAAAAATAAAAAAACCTTGAGTCAATTACATATACAGACGAAAAGAGCATGTTCGTTTTCCACATTCGGCGGGGGATAATAGCACATTTGGTCTTTGGTTAAACATTTTTTTAAAGCAACAGAATATTTTTTTATTTTTTTATTTTTTAGCTTCTGGTTTTCAATTCCAAACATATTTGAATCATCTAATAAAATATGGAGAGTGATTTTGCCGCTCTCATTTTCTCTAACGACACTTCCCTTCATGTCTCTATTAGATAATTTGTTTTGTGAGAAAAGATGAGTGCCGTTAAAGAAAATAAGAGTGACAAAATCAATTCTCTAAAATATATAGTTAAAAGAGATTATAGCGTTCTATCTCGTAGTAATTTTGGCAAACATATACAACCAATAGGGCATCTACTTAGGGCTGAGACTTCCACACACACAAAAAAAAAAAAAGAAGAAGGCAATCATCTAAGAGATACAGGGATGAAAAAATTGATTTTTTCACAAATATTTAACTCAAATGGTCTTATGTAATGAACGATTTAAATTACCTAAATAAAACTCTACGTAGATCCTTGGGAAAACTCTCTCCGTTAGTGGACGAAAGAGATGTTGATTCACCTTTTTTTTTTGTTTATTGCTTTAAATAAGCAAATTAACTGTGCGGAAATAAAAATAATAGTTTGGTTAAACCTTGCCTATCTTCTCATTTATTATTCTAGATAATTTTTACAACATAAAAAAGCAAGTAAACTATTACTAGTTATGATCTAAATCTTCTTATTCGAATTTTTTTATATCATAATAAAATAGGTAAAAGTAAACCGACCCCTTGAAAGTTGGATTTTTGTGCTTTTGAAAGTGTGAGAAGCCCGGATTCAGGGGCTCTGCTGCCTTCAAGGGGCGGCACCCCCTACCCACACCTCAAAACTGCGTCGTTTTGAGGCCACTGATGGTCCCCCTTTTTGATTTCCTTTGTCCTGTTTGGTACTTTATAAATAGGGCAACTGCTGCAAGTTCACATGTGAAAAAACGCCATTATAACCGTGAAAAGGGAATAGTAGATATT
>BPLS01008059.1:0-23559 GCA_019656275.1 Rhododendron kiyosumense | reverse complement strand
ATTGGATCTGTTTGAAATTGAGGAAAAAACGGGGCAATTTTTTTTTTCAAAGCAGGGGTACATTAGACTAATCAATATTATTATATTCTTATTAATAGGTGAGTGGACTTAGGGGGTTATAGAATTTAGAAGTGGACTTAGTGGGTTTGGAAAGTGGTACAGTGGATCTGGGAAAAATTCTCCCTAGAATTTCCCAACCAAG
Source organism: Rhododendron kiyosumense (assembly GCA_019656275.1). Lineage (NCBI taxonomy): Eukaryota > Viridiplantae > Streptophyta > Magnoliopsida > Ericales > Ericaceae > Rhododendron > Rhododendron kiyosumense. Next base: position 23,357 of record BPLS01008059.1, on the reverse strand, counting down.
TGGAAAGAAGACCAAATCAACTGAAAATTTTACTAATCCAACTCTATTAAATCGGCTTAACAAAGTTAAATGTTGTGTACAAGGAATTAAAAGGTACTGAAAAATAAGACAAAAAGAACCCACTCCCTCTTCTATTGGGATTTCTATGTCAAATGGCCTTTGAGTGTATTCTTTTGGAGCAAAAAGAAAAATAGTTTCAGCAAGCTCCATGTCCCATTAATTCATAGGACCTAATTCACTGGCTTCAATACCTCTCTCACCAATCAAGTGACTAACCATTCCTGAAGAGGAATTGGGCAAGCCATCCAGGCCCACCACCAACCATGGAACCCAATGATATACTTGGGCTAAAGCAAAACGCTCGGGCTTCGGCTCCAGTCCATTTTCAAAATTTTTATCTGGAGTATATACTAAGATTCATGACTTCGACGATCAACCTTGATAAGGTTCTATAAGTTGTTCGCACGGATTTCCGAGTTTCTGAGATGAAGGATTCAAGGCTTCGACGTGTTATTTGGGAGATTCATTTGATGACCAGGCTTCAAAATGGAAGATTGATGCCCAACTTGAAGGTCATCATCATAGGGGGAAAAAAAAAGAAGGGGAAAGGTTGATGCCTCACCAATGGGGTATAGTGGGCTTAGGGGTTAATTGAACGGGAAATGACTGGCTAGGCCTACTTTTTTGTTTGGGTTCCTTCCGAATCCCTTTTGTAGTGTGTATCCCATTCGGCTCCTTTCTAGAGGTGCTTTTACAATTTTGCCCATTTACCCAGCCAATATACTCCCGCTCCACTCCTCCACCTTCTTTCTTCTTTCTTGTTCGGCCTTCCACTCTCCTCCATCAACACTTCCGCCATCGCCACTGCTAATCTCCACCATCTCCTTTCTCCTTCCTCCGCCTCCGCCTCTGCTCCCTCGTCTCCCTCCTCCACCTCCATATTTCTCGCCGCCACCACTGCCACATGCATAAACATATATCCACAAATATTTGTATTTACATTCATAGCTCATAGCTGCTTTTCAAAACTGCAGAAACAAAAATCTGATCCAAGACTCAAATTGATACCTGAGTCTCGTGCATCTTGATGATACGAAGAGATTGGTACCGAACCCATTAAAAATGGAGTTGTGTAGCCACCACGCAGTCAGTTCGACGCTAGTATGTGAAACTAGCGTGATGAAGAAGAAGTAGATTTGCAGAAAAGGGAAGGAAAAAAAAAGAAGAAGAAAATTAATTTTTTCTTTAATATTATTTGCATTTGGATGTGAATTATATATTTATGGTTGTGAATTATGGGGATGTGAATTGTATGCAGGAGTGTGAACAATTCACGCCCTTTTTGAACAATTCACACCCTTCAAAATTAAAAAATTCACTCCTCTCAAAATGTAGAATTTATACATCACTACTCATTTTAGTTTGTGAATTGTGTATTTTGGGGACTGAATTGTGATGTGAATTCTGCATTTTGAGAGGTGAATTTTGCAATTGATGGGTGTGAATTATTTATTTTGGAGAATGAGTATGATGTGTCAATTCTGCATTTTGAGAGGTGTGAATTCTTTCATTTGAGGGGTGTAAATTCTTTTCATTTTGGAGAATGTGAATTCTGCATTTGAGGGGTGAGAATTCTTTTATTTTTGCGGTGAAAAAGACCCTAAAACATGGCGCAGAGGTGTTTCAGTTGCACTGAATAGTCTCACCCGTGATGAATCTACTTTTTGTAATTTGTCCAAGTACATTAGTTACAGTTTTAACTTTCTGTACTCCAATTGGAAAACGTTTAATTTCAGATTTATTAAATCAACCATACACGTGTTGGTTCATTCCTTCTCTTCCGCGCACGCGCACACACACTCTCTCTCTCTCTCTCTCAGCCAGCTATAATCAATTCCACCCTCGCCATTTTCTCTGCCCTTTCCCAATCTCTCCCCAGAATTCCATTCAACTTTCTCTCCCTTCCTCCCCATAGCCTCCCCTTTCAATCTTTATAATCTTTCCTTCATCAATTCAATTCAATTATATAAACCAGCACCACCATCGATTTTATGGGATAGGGCAATTGATGATTCAGAGGAAGCTGAAATGAGGGAAAGATCACATATCTCTATTGGATTTGCTGGGGTCATGACTAATTTCACCAAGTCATTGTCATCGTCCAGCTTTTTGGATCTCGATACAGCTCTTGTTATTCTCGTGTCCGAATGTCGATGCCAATTGTGTCAGAGATCAACATTCGATCCCTATTCTATAGCCTCCAAAACCCTACCCATTCACGCCTGCATTCAATTCCTCATCCTTTGACTAGGATTTGGGGACAACTCTTCTTTCTCTTTTTACCGCTTCTCGTGGTAGTATTATTAGTTCTTGCTAGAATTGGGACGGATTCCCGTTCTGGGTTGGGTTGGGTTTGTCCTCGGACTTGATGCATAGCCTTAAAACAGACTGTTTGTTTTATGGTTGGCCATCCAGGAATAAAGTTTATGAATCGTTGGGGTACTGTTTCAAGGCTATGCATCAAGTCCGAGGATCTAGATGTTAATTTAAAGGATCCTCCGGAACACTACACCTGGATTAAGGTCAATCTGTTGATCGAAGCCGGATTTTTTGGGGCCCCGGTGTTATCTGTCATTGCGAAGGTGATTGGGATGTTTACGAGGAGGGTGTGGGCATGGCCCAAACCTCGCTCATCTTGCCTTCAATGTACTTGGAGAAAGCAGTCAAGGTCGCAAAAATCATACCACCCTGCGGCCAGCCGAACTACCTCACCTGCCAAGACCTAATGAGCTGGGGGAGTTGTGAGAAAAAAAGAGTGAAACAGAGCTGAAATGTGAAGAGAGAAGAAGTAGATACAATAACTAACGGTGGTTTCCAATTGTGTCTACTTGTTGTTTGCACCTCACTTAGTGTAGTTTCCAATTGTGGTTTCATATTTCATTAAGCTTAATGCTGATGCTTCATTCTTCCCGTCGAAGCTCCAGTGGAAGCATGGTGTCCTCAGGTGGCATACGAGGAGTGACAAGCCAAATGATTCCTACTCCTGGATTTAATAGCAACAATACTCGATCTTTTATAAATCTAGAATCTTCATACTAATGCCTTTTCAACCATTGGAACTAGTAATAGAATAAATTCTAGAATATTTCAGAATCTTCAAGAACTCTCTATAATATTCCTTAACGATGGAGAGTAAGTGTTGACTCTTAATATTTTTAAGTTGATGCAAGTAAGGACAATTGTCTTTCCACAATTTTAGCTGCGTGTCTAATTATATAATCTCCATAATGATATGTTATTCGCATAAACAACCAGTTGGAATAACTGCTTTAAAAACATCAAAATCCCAACACAAACATCATCACTTTTTTTGGCAGATAAAAAAAAGTCTTTTTGAACCAGCTCTGTTGTGAAGTTCTAGAAATAATTAATCACCGAAGCCCTTTTTTTTTAAACTATATTCCTTGAAGATGGTAACAAATTGGTGAGCCTACTCGAACCCACCCCCAACCCCAATCAAATTTCTTTTAAATTTGTTAATGCCACACCAATCAAATTTGTTGCATGCTAACTAGCTAATTATAATAATAGAAAACACTAGAACGCACCCCCTTATTTAGATGTGAATAATATGCATCCAATTGAATCATTGTAAATTCACAACATTTTGTATGGAAATTTATAATTTTACTGTGTATTTCATAACAATTTTATACCGTTTTTATAACACGTGTATAAAATTAGTTTACAACATCTAATGAATGTCCAAAAGCATATAGAATACTTTGAAAAAGTTCATAGAGATCAAAAGAAAGTGTCTAAACTATTCTATAATATTATAAAAAGTTATGGCGAGTTTCAGAAGGATCTAGAATGTCTTGGAACATTCTAGAATATGATAAGAGTCTTGAGGAAACTAGAAGACTCCGGAAGATTTAAGAAGACTATAGATATGTGTGGAATCTTCCAGAATAGGATGGAAGGGTGGAAGGCCTCATTTTATTAAGGGTGTGCATTCTAGAATAGAAAGTAGAAGAAAATAGTGCACACCTATATAAGTATAACGGGTGAAATGCCTCATTTATGGGTGTGGTAAGGAAGTACCACTAATGTGGTAATAGTGGTGACATAACCTTCCTTTGGTGTGGTAGGGAGACTCACACCCCAAAGTGTGTGTTATGTATGTACGTAACATTTATAATTGTAATAAGGTTTTTTTTGTTTTCAATGTAATAAAGTTTGTGTTTCTTCCACTGCATGTGTGCTCAACAAAAAACAAATATAAAAACCTAAGGAGACGATTGTATACAATTAGGTGAATTGTGCGTGCATGTATTGTTTAGACAAACGATAAAGAATATATATTTTAATACATATTCAGTTTTATAATTTTCATTTGTTTAAAATATTTATTTAAAATATTTGGGTATTCTAACCAACTTACATAACGGTCAAGTTTCCCAACCCCAAAACATCTATGTCGTCGTCCAATGTGTGTAGGCATAAACGCCTCAATTAGTCAATCTGACTTCATATTCATGTGAAAGTGTACGGTCTAGGGATTGAACCGTGTGATGGTTCGTGTTCTTACCTCGATGTAATGGACTTAGAATTTTCCAACCATTCAACTCAAAAAATTACTAATCCAACTCTATTAAATCGGCTTAACAAAGTCAAATGCTGTGTACAAGGAATTATTAAAAGGTACTAAAAATAAGTCAAAAAGAACCGAAAAACAGTTTCAGCAAGCTCCATGTCCCATAATTCATAGGACCCAATTCACTGGCATCAATACCTCTCTCACCAATCAAGTGACTAACCATTCTTCAAGGGGAATTGGGTAAGCCATCCAGGCCCACCACCAACCATGGAACCCAATGTTACTTGGGCTAAAGCAAAATGCTTGGGCTTTGGCTCCGGTTCATTTTCAAATTTTTTATCTATATACTAAGATTCATGACTTCGACGATCAATCATGATGGGGTTTTATAAATTGTTCGTACGGATTTCCAGGTTTCGAGATGAAGGACTCAAGACTTCGGCATGTTATTTGGGAGATGCATTTGATGACCAGGCTTCAAAATGGAAGGTTGATGCCCAACTCGAAGGTCATCATAGGGAAAAAAGAAAAAAGGAAAAAGGGAAAGGTTGATGCTCCACCAATGGGGTATAGTGGGCTTAGGTGTTGATTGAGCCATGAAGAACTCAGGCCAGATTTGGGCCTTGAACCCAACCCGGTTGGGCTAGCTTATTTAACCTTTAGACTCACCTTGGGCCAAAGCTGCTATGTACGGTGCTGTCCTCCAAGCACTTAATCCGGACTGTCTGTCGTTACAAGAATTTTTTTAAAATACAAATCATTTGAAACAATTTTGAACGGTTGAGATTATGCACATCATCTTCAGCCCAGCACCATCTCCGAATCCTAAAACCTTTATACATCTTCCAATCTTCTACCAACGTTGTGACTATAGTTTTACAATAATGTTACTCACACAACAATTTAAATATAACAATTTTTTTTGATCCGCTAAATACAACAATTTACACAACCTCTTATATATCTGGGGCCCACACATAATAGTGTGTGTGGAGCTCACATATATATGAAAGTTTGTGTTTGATGTTATGTTTGAATTATCGTGTGATTATAGTTTTGATAGTTTTATTACCAACTTTTCAATGGGACCACCAAGTGTTACCAACTTTATAACAGGACATGTGCTCTGCATCACTTCCTCAATACTGGTCATCATATAAAATGGTTTTTTTTTTTTCCATGCAAATATTGCAGGTTTGGTTTTGTTAAAAGGTTACTTTTTTTTTTTAATTTATGAATGAGTCAACTTGCCCGACTTGCGTTAGTGGCAAAAAACAAGAGTATTTTTTTTTTTTTTTGAATTTTTATTAGATTCGTATGATATTTTTTTGATTAATCCGTCTCGACAAGAAGAGTCTTAAAAATAAAAAATTATTACCGAAAACAAAAAAAAATTCATTAAGGACAAAAATATCAAACAACTGTCTTATTTGTTTAAAGTGCCGTTTTATTTAAATTTTTTCAACATCGGTCCATATTTTTATACTTTTTTCATTCGTCTTGTCGAGACGAATGAACCCCAAAATTATGACGAAAAGCTAACTAAAAAGTTGTGAAAGTAAAACATAGAAATACGTTGCATACTTAAGTTTACAAGTACGCAACTTTATGGCCTTCTTCGTATTTATCATATTCTACTTCACTCATAAACTTGGAAAATCTTTTTGCGTGCTCCAATTTTTTCCGGTTCTATCCGCAATGTAATAATCAAAATCAAAAAATTGATAAAGTTAGTAATATGTGCTTAAAAAAATGCTCACATTGTAATAATCAAAATTAGCAATCTTCTAACCAATAATCAAATTTGGGCATTTAAATAATCAAAAATAACAATGTGTGACTTTACATTGCTAACTTTAGCAACCTTCTAAATGAATAATTAAAAGCTGACGTGGCAAGTTTTGATTATTCACTTTTGATTAATACATTACGGATGCTCTACGGTCTCTCTGTCTGTCGCCTCTAACGCTTTTATATGGTAATTTTCACGTTGCATCCTGGCCTATCTTAACGTTGGGTCCCAAACACATATGTTATCATGTTCAATCTCCACTATCAAAAATTCTTCGCAGATGTACTCTATCAAGTTCTTATTAACAAAATTTTCTTTTTGGATTAAAAAAAAAAAGGTTTCGATAGTTAACCTACACCTCGAACCACCCTATACAATGCATTGCTAGCTCCGAGCCCTTGGATCAAAAAAATTAAAAAGCCAACATTTAGACCCTACACTCACCAACCTAGATTTTGTCTCATCATATCCGTCCATCTGAATATGCTAACCTACCCCAACGAGGGTTGTTTTCGCTGGCCAAGGGAGTCTGCTTCTATTTTGGAGGTGCAAGTTCGATTTTGAGGGTAGGTCAACTAGTTAGGAGGTGAAAATCCATGTGGATGGTTTTATGGGCGCGCCCAGTAGTCCCCGTCTTAGTTGATTCTAACTGTTTTTTGCGAGTGTTGATTCCTTACAACTGATTCTAGATGATTATTCATATCCCGTTGGGTTGTTGAATACCTTCTATGCTGTGAAAAAATTGCTAACCTGGACCACCTAGAAGGCTAGAAGCCTAGAACCACCTCGAAACTTTACGTTCAAAAATTTTATAACCACTTAAAAACACTTACACACACTCGCAAAATGGGTGGGCCCCACACATTCACAAAAGGAATGGCCCCCACACACTAAAAGTGTCTAATGTGTGGGGATCCCATCTCTTTTATGAGTGTGTATAATTATTTGTACGTGGTTATAATTCACTCTGTTTGTTTCGCGATTTTGAGTTGAAAATTTTGAGTTAAAATCTAAAAATATGTGATTGGATGAATTATTTTTGAAATAAGTGGGACCCCTTCATTAAGTAAAACGAGAGAAAAAAAAAACTGACAGATAAAACATGGACTTGACGTGACGCTTTCCCCTCTCTCTCTTCAATACAGAGAACGAATCTCTGAACACTTTTTTTTACCTTTTTACAGATCTACCAGAGTAGGAGCCAAAAGAATGCTACGCACATACAATCTGTGCACAGATTGTACAAAGATTTTATTGTGGAGCCCACCACGGGTCCCATAAAAATCATCCGAGCCGTTCATTAAATGTAAAATATTTTTTCAAGGGTCTAAAAAATAAGCTCAATCTAATACCTATATGTGCTTCATCCAATCATCTAACTTTTCATTTAGATTTTCGGATAATGAAAAGTTATAGTGTTGGATCGAGCACTTATAGGAATCGGATTAAGCTTATTTTTTACAAGAACCCTTGAATGTATGTTTTACATTTTTGAACGATTCAGATGATTTGTGTGGAATCCGTGATGAGCCCCACAATAAAATATGTACACAATCTTCGGAAAAATTGTGTGTGTAGACTGAAAAGCTGGGAAAAGGAGGAGATGGAGGAGGATGGGAGTGGTGGGGGCCATTTGTCAAGAAACATGGTTGTAGTCAGACGTCCAAGTCAAATGCCGGCTTTAGCAAAGACTTTTGGCCCCACCAATTGTCTAGCATTCAAAAATTAGTTTTTGAAACAATCTCAAAATGCTAAACCGAACACAGACATTGTTGCATTTACATTACTCCCCCGAGCCCTTGGATGATAAAAAATTAAAGAAGGCAACATATGGACCCCACACTCACCAACCTAGATTTTCTCTTATCATAGCCGTCCATTTTAAGGATGCTATATGAGCCTGGGATGCAAAGAAGTTCAGCCGACTGAGTTTTATACGTTTAGTTTACATCTTAGAAAGTTATTTTTGAGAGTTGAGTTGTAATGAGTGGAAAGAGAGATTTATTAGAAATTGTGCCGAGAGTTAAAAATTACTCTAAAAAATAGGAACCAAGCGGAGTGCAAGTGTTCGTGCACATATACTTCAGCTTCTTTGTACATGAGGAGAGCTCATAACGAGCGGAGCTTGACTAATTTTCTGAATGAACCTCTCCAAATGAGTTGAGCACATAAAATGAGTCGAGCTTGTGTGAGCCAAGCCAAGTCAAGCTGTTTAACTAGCGTTGAACTCGACTTATTTAATAAACGACCTCAAAACTCAGCTTTAGACTCGGTTCGATCATTAAACAAGTCGAATCGAGTCAAGCATCAAGGAGCAGAGCGCACGCGAGCAGCCCGGTTCATCTGCGACCCTTCCTTACCCGTGCGACTACAGGATCACGTTGTGCTGCTTTGCAGATGATCCCAGAATGGAAAAGGGAGGGTAGGGAGTAGTTATAGTCTCTCACCGGTAAACAGCGACAGCGGAGCGAGTCTTGCGATACCACCGCCTATATATTCACACCAACACCACAACACATTCTCTCATCCATTAATAACTTCTTCCATTCTCTCCAACATTCTGGTTCCCCAATTCGATTCGTAGACTCGTACAAAGGTACGCATTGATTCCCAGTTCTTATTTATCGTATTCTGATCCGATCATTTCCGTTGTTTTCTTTTCGATTTTGGTATCGGAAGGCATTTGTAGGACGTAGCTATTGCCTTTTCGGTTGGGTGATTCTTTGATCGTATTATGCGGGGATAGTAATGTCGAGAAATGACAACGTGCCCGTTATGGTTGAGGAACATTCACCGCCGTGTAGGCAGTTCGTTGTTGAGTATGATTTAGTTGTTTTCCGGGGTTGTTTACGGAGGTGTCAGTGTTTGTATCCGGTGCTTGCCCCGTATGTGTTTATTGTCCTGTAATTTGATCCTCGAATCTTTGTTATAATGACAATGGCACCGATCTTTTTCTTAAAAAAAAACGTTGGTGGATTGGAGGATTTCATTTTAAGATCCAGATCCGTGATCGCAAATACGTAGGCTGAACTGCATTGCAGGTTTTGATTTCTCATTTTGAAGTTCATTTTTTGTTAGTTATATCACAACTAACAAATCGATGCTCGGTTTTTTGAAAGATTAATTGAATCTTAGTTTCGTGTAGAGAGCTTCTTTATTGTCAAATAGGAAAATTGTCGGACAAAGCTTATCAATATTACGTTTTTTTTTTTGTTTTGTTTATGTTACGCATATTTTTCGCAGAACAACGAATAGGTGTGTACCGTAGACAAGTAGAGTTATGCATATTTATGGTGATTGCGATTTATGTTGGGTATGAATTTTATGGTTTGTGTGCTGTGCATTTTTATACTTTGATTTGTTACGTATTTTTTGGTTCGATTGTCACAACTTTTTATGGTGTTCGTTATGAATGATTCTCGTCTATTATGAATCGGTTGGTATAGAATGCACATACATGTGATGAAGTATATCGGCTAATTAAAAACATAATTGGTGCTAGCTATGAATTATTTTGATTAGATTATGCAAATATTTGTCAAAATTGTACCACAAGTTCCTCCATAATGGTCAGGATTATCTCCTTCCCAGAATCACACATAGATACTTGCTTGATGTTAAAGATCTTATGCGATTGACTCATTCCCATCTACATCAACAAACTTTAACATTCTCACCCGAGGAAAAATGTTTGCAGAACGTAAAAGTCAGAAATTAGTAGTAATTATTAGAACTCAACGCCTCAACGGTGCTTTCAGACATTTCCAATAGCATGCTATACAATTGCTAAGAGTGAGATATGTTTAGAGGGTAAGTTATGTAGGAGGACATAATAATGCCTTGAAGTGACATGACATTCAATATACTAACTCTTACCTAAATCTGCATATTTTTAGTTATTGATATTATAATGCCATATGTTCGTTCACAAGAACAGTACTTTTGTAATGCGTTAATGGTACATTATGTAATACATTTTGCTTACGAGGTATTTGTGTTGTTTTCAAGAGCTATACTTGTTTTTATAGCTTCTTTTGATGGCGTTAGAAAATTTTGGGTCCCAGACTATGTTACAGAATATAGTACCATATGGGATCTGAGTAAATAAAAAGACCAGACACATTATGTACCCCAATAGACAACTAGAAGATGAATCTTAATAATTTCTTACCCTTTGTGACATGGCATCTTTGTGCTCGCAAGTTTGATTCAATTTGTTTATAATTACGAGACAAAATGAAGACAAATTTGCAGTGGGCTGTGCGTTTTGATTAGGAGACATGCTGAAAGGAAAGGGCGGCATAAAGGAAACAAATAACGCGTTGTTCTTTTAAATGTGATGAATTACATGCTCTGCTTTCATGCACAACCATGTTCTTTGTATGTTTTGTCAATTTTAGGCTTTTAGCTACCTTGCTTATAAACTGAAATGAAATAGGCGGCAAAGTTACTGAATAGGCTTCTGGGTTTTATGTCCACTGGAAAAGCAATGAAATTTGAATTCTAAATTTGCATTTTGTTTTTCTCCCTACAATCTGTAGAAATGTAACTTCTGCATATCATGTGAAATCCATTCTTCAAAATGTAGTAATTTCATGCCTAATGACAAACAAATAACACATCACTTGGTTATCTGTACATGTCTAGAGATGGATACATTCCTCTTCACCTCTGAATCCGTCAACGAAGGCCACCCGGACAAACTCTGTGACCAAGTCTCCGATGCCATCCTGGATGCTTGCCTTGAACAAGATCCTGAAAGCAAAGTCGCCTGTGAGACCTGCACAAAAACTAACATGGTCATGGTCTTTGGTGAGATCACAACCAAGGCCAAGGTGAACTACGAGAAGATTGTTCGAGACACTTGCAGAGGCATTGGGTTCACGTCGCCAGACGTTGGCCTTGATGCTGACAACTGCAAGGTCCTTGTCAACATTGAACAACAAAGCCCCGACATTGCCCAGGGGGTCCACGGTCATTTAACCAAAAAGCCGGAGGAAATTGGAGCAGGAGACCAAGGCCACATGTTTGGCTACGCCACCGATGAAACGGCTGAATTGATGCCTCTGACTCACGTTCTCGCAACCAAAATTGGCTCAAAGCTGACTGAGGTGAGGAAGAACAAGACTTGCCCCTGGCTAAGGCCCGATGGCAAGACCCAGGTGACCATCGAGTACAAAAATGATAATGGGGCCATGGTCCCCATTAGGGTTCACACTGTCCTCATCTCGACCCAGCACGATGAGACTGTCACCAATGAAGAGATTGCAAGGGACTTGAAAGAGCACGTGATCAAACCGGTCGTCCCTGCCCAGTACATGGATGACAAGACCATCTTCCACCTCAACCCATCAGGCCGGTTCGTCATCGGTGGACCCCATGGTGATGCTGGACTCACTGGCCGGAAGATTATTATTGACACCTATGGCGGGTGGGGTGCTCATGGTGGAGGGGCTTTTTCAGGGAAGGACCCAACTAAGGTGGACAGGAGCGGTGCGTATATCGTAAGGCAGGCGGCGAAAAGTGTGGTGGCTTCTGGACTAGCTCGCCGCTGCATTGTGCAGGTTTCTTATGCAATTGGTGTGGCTGAACCGCTGTCTGTGTTTGTTGATACTTATAAAACAGGGAAGATTCCGGACAAGGATATACTGGCTCTGATCAAGGAAAATTTCGATTTTAGGCCCGGAATGATCGCCATAAATCTTGACCTCAAGAGAGGAGGCAATTTTAGGTACCAGAAGACTGCTGCTTATGGACATTTTGGCCGTGATGACCCCGATTTCACTTGGGAGACTGTCAAGACCCTCAAGCCTAAAGCTTGAATTCGAATTTTACCCGGAAATAATCCTCTTTTCTGCTAATATATTTCTTGTTGTGATCATTCTGTTTGGGAAAGAATAAAGATTTTATTACGTACACATCAAATATTGGGAGGTGATTATTAGTTCAAGGCTCATCTGCAGTGGGATGGGTGTCATAGATTGTTGGGAGCAAATAGTTTGTTGCTTCTCTTTTCTCCCATTTTCTTTGTCCAACTTTTGGAATGTAATTTGTTTGTTGATTTTCATTTGAGGAAGATGTGAACAGTGGTTATCGTTGTTGAGCATTTAATCAATTAAATTTCTTTTCATTTGCCATTGATTACAGACAATCTGCTAAATTTGTGATTCATCCAGCAAATTTTTTTTTTTTTATCTAAACTTGTTTCAGTTCCGGGTCAAATGTCTTTCTGGACTAAAAGTTCGTCTCTCCTAGAGGAATTCTACAAGTTACAAATGTGACAAAATTTACAACAAAAATCACAACGGAACTAATTCGAATTTTCATTGCTTATTTTGGTTTATTTGTCCTTTTGAGCATTCTTCGAATATGGTCTTATTTTTCATTACTCCATCGAGACGCGTCGATTATCCCTAATTGTTGGCCACCAGCAAAGAGCACACAACAAACACTAAAAAGACGAAATAAAAATTCAAAGAACCAGATGTTAAGTTGTTCCAAACTCTGAACTGCAATTTTGAAATTGTTGTGCAAAACTCTTACCGAGAAGCAAAGCATACAGTGAGATACACTGATCACTACACATTTATACATAATCCCATGAACCGAATCTTTACAGAAGGACATATCTTCAAGAGTGCAACCACAGACGATCATGTAGTCGCTCTTCTCCACCGCCAAACATCTCATCAACCCTTTCACCATCTCGGTAGAACTGAAAAGTAGGCGTATAACGTACATTCTGAGTTGTTTCCGGGCATTCATCAATATCAGCGTATACGAATGAGAGCTTTGGGAACTTGTTACTTAACTGGCAGAATGCTGGTAGGACCTGGCTGCAAACCCTACACCTGCAATGGTAAATGATATACTTTGTGACATGCCCAAATATTTTGCCAAACTGTACCATCCTAAGTAGCATAATAACCAAAAATTGCTCAACAAGAGTAGCACCCCACAATTACAAGATCAAAAAACATGCAAGATTGAGTTGACAGCTTTCAGAGAAGAGTTTCAAGCACATTATTCAAAAGCCATTGCGATGTTTTTTGCTCAATCTGATGAGTAGACATTTATATTCAGAGGAATCACAATGCAATCCTCTGTAGCAGAGCTAGCATCAAAATCAAGATATTGGTTTCACACCAGACAAGTTTATGATTTTTCCTATGACATCATCAAGTATCGAAAAAAACCAGATCAGTGGAATGGTTCTACTACACATTACGATCTTGTTCGGCACCCAATATGATTGTCAACATTACAACCAGAGAGATAATACATCGTCAAATAGCACCCAAACCCTTCACTTAGACAAAAGAAATGAACCCTTCATCAAAATGAAAATTGCTGAAGTTCAAGGGACTACTAGTAATACAGTACCACTTGCAAGCATGCAGAGATCTTTTTAATAGAAGACATCTCTTAATGAAAGATCTGAGAGTGTTCTTTGACGAGTATTTTCCATCAACATAACATAGGAAGACAAGATATCTGTCAAATTTCAACGTGGTCTTTGTTAATTTACGTTGTGGTCCAGTTGAAAAGGATAAATAGGATGGTGGCCAAATTCAGGTAGCAGGTAAAAATCTGTCAAGCATCCAAATAGAACTGTATTGGCTATGGGTGTCTAATAAATGAATTATATTAGCTTATGACATGAGGTATGGTCAATGCTACCAGTAGAAACAAAGTATTGTCCCTAAGAACTTAAATAGAGACCATGAGAAAGGTGAGATTCACCCTTGCTTACTACGGAGTATTTATCTGCTATAAACACCCCAGTACACCAGTTTAGTCTCATTAATGTAAGTCTTGGGGTAGATTTGGTACCGACCTGACCTTTGACACTGTTCATAAAATGGCTGCTTTCGCAACCTCAAGGTTGAAAACCCATTTTAACCACCAAGGCAACGGGCATTGGCCCCTTCACTACCTATACTCACAGAAGGGGAAAAATACACTCTGCAAAATATATGAATTGAATAGTATTGTCCATCCTGACTCAAGAAAGCACAAAGTTAAGATCCTAACAAGACATACACCTAGAAGGCAAAATTTTAACCAGATTCTCCTGAAGCTGCAAAACAGGCCAACTCAATGCTTTGGTCTCAATCACCTCAGAAACACAACTGATTTCTCAAATGAGCTCCTAGATCTTGGTTGCAGGGAGCTCCTAACGAGGTGCCCCTCCCACCTTAGGAGCGCGATTCAACGCTCCCAACTAAGGAGCTTGATGCATTGAGATGGGAGCTTTTGTAGGATACTGGTATAGAAAAACAGTAATTTATTACTTCGCTTTGTAAATTGGTCTTCGATTTAGCTCATATATATAGCCCAAGTCAGATATCTTGAAAAGAAAACCAAACATTCTAATAGTAGCCTATTTCTTACACTTAAGGTAGAACATATTTTTTACTCACTAAAGTGATTGTAGTTTTAAAGTGTATATTCTATGCTACATTATTTCAGTAATATATGTACAAGTTCCTTTCACACTCCCAACCTTGGGAGCATCTATAATCCCCCGCTCCCACGCTTTTGCTCACGCTTAGTGCAACTAAGTCCTAGATGATCAGGCAACTAAAGTGTTAGTTTTCATGCCTCCAGCTCCTACATCATGGACAGAGACGTTCTTAGTTGAGATGATCTTCCTATGTCCAAGTCAAACTTGAACACAGCAGTGAACCCCAACAACAACAACGAGAAAGTCAGGAAAAGGAAAGGAAAGCAAACAAGCTGCTGAGTCAAACTACAGAACAACAAATGCATTATATTTGAGTGCAAACTAAAATATGTCCCAAGAAGTTTCCCACGTTTATTTTAGGAATGGCATTCTGCAATGAAATAACATGTTCTTTTCTTATAGGCAGCTTACTATGTAAGTTGCATTCAAGTGTTCAAGTATGGTATTTACCCAAAAAAGAAATGTTCAAGTATGGCATGCATAAATGACTTGCAGCTCAAGTTTAGCTCTCCGTGTCATAACTATCGAACTACTCAACATTAAAAAGAGAACCAATAGTCGAAAGTATATGGATCGAAAACAATTTAGCACGTTTCAGAAGTGGAAATCAACTGAGCAAGCATCAAAGCAAGATTTGAAAGAGGCAGTTGACATACCAAGATGCACCATAATTGATTACCGCCTGCACACAGATTTTCAAAAACATGAATCAGTTCCAGTCAATTAAAATATATAAACAGAACGTACTAAATCATTACACAGGCACACACAAACACCTCAAGCCGGATAAAAAATCAGCAAACCCAAAAAACCTGAGAGCAATTTTGTTCACCCTCGCGAGGGTGTATGCTCAATCTTTGTTTCACTATGATAATCAAAACCGTTCATTTTATACAAATTCATTTACTAGGAGACTACCCAAAAATCCAGCTTAATTAGTTTTTTGGTAAGCACATGATCTAAAAGTTTGAAATTTTCAGCCAAGAATCTTAAATAAAATATATAAACTCCTTGATGAGCACTTATAAATATTTGATTGAGCCAAATTTTGTTAGGGTCTCCTAGAAAATGAAACTAGAAAAACTTAACGGTTTTGATAAGCAAAGTGAGATACAGAATGAGCATACCCTCGCCGAGGGTGAACAAAAGTGCTCTCAAAAAACCCACTGTCATATTTCAATATGAAGAATCACTACTATATTCCATCTTTCCACCCACGTGAGTTAGCAAGTAGCTAGCTTCCACCTTACTTAACAGCAAGGAGCGAAAGCACCCAGAGAATGAAACTAAAAGAGAGGGCGCTCCAGGCACCAAACAGTCATTTCATCAGTAACCTGGTCTACAGTCTACGCACTCCACGAGCAAGTGCAAAATTCACACATTTAACTAAAACCCACCAAACCCAAAAGGAGGATACCAAAGAAAAGGGACTTGGAACTTAACAATGATTCTTAAACTGAGCTGAATTGAAAAGTGTAGTGAGTTTCTTCCATATGGGTTTGAAATGCTTACAGGGTTTTTCGAAGTTTTGATTTGGTGAAAGATATCCTTGAGGTTTTCATCACTGGAGGCACTGATGAGATTACCGTGGCGGTTTAAGGGCAAATCCAGACCACTCCCCTCCAACCCTTTCTTCTTTCCCTTCTCTTCTTTCTCCATTGTTTTTTTTTTTTTCTCTCTTTTTTTTCTGTTTGGGTTGTCATTTCCAAATACAAGCGCCGCTGCGCCAGCCCAGCCCAATCGTTTCAATGTTAGGCCGTGTTTGGTTGGAACAAAGGGGGTGAAAGAGGATGAAAGTGTTTATTTCCGTCCTTTGTTTTATTTTGGTCCTGATAGGGGAGGGAAAAGGGATAAAATGCAAGAAATGATTTTGCCTGTCCTTTTTTTTTTAACACCACTCTCCTGCAAGTGTATTCTTGCACCAAAAATATACTTACAAGGGAGTAGCGTTAACAAAAAAAAGGAATGGCAAAATTATCAGCCTAAAATGCACACAATGTTTGGAGATCTGAGGAGGAGCAAATAATTAAGAGGAAAAAAAAAGGGTTAATGATAACACCATGATCAACTTTTTTGAGAGATGCTACACCCACACTGATATTTTGTGCACAGAGTGCAAAGATCATGAACAGACCGTTCCATAGGCCCACTATGGGATCTCCATAAATGATCCAAGCCATCCACCAGTTCTCTGTTCCCTTTTCTTTTGGAGAAATCGACTACTTTTCACTAAATTTTCTTTTCTTTTAGTTAGGCTCATCAGTTTCTGGGACTTTGTTACATTAGGCGGAGCGAAAGCCCGTCGTGCCGGCCTTTTTTCACCCGGAAAAAGAACAATAATGCTACCGGCACATACCTTAAGCACAGATCAGGAACAGCAGCCAACGTGGCAAAAAAAAAAGGGCCCCACTCCACCACCCACCCCCCCTTCTCTCCCATTTTGAAAATTTCAAAATTTTCGGGAGTATAATTTTTGCTCCCAAAATATTCCAAACCCATTTCCCATTTCTGCTCCATCTCCACGCACCAACACCAGAAACCACCGCCATCAACAACTGCCAACCATCTGAGATGCAAACGACCGCCATCTCTCTCTCTCTCTCTCTCCACCGACGACCCCCACTCCATCAACGGATTTGTGCAACCACGGCGAACCTGACGGCCACCCAAAACCCCCCACCATGGACGGGACGCCAAATCAGTTGTGGTGCGTTTTTCTCTCGTGTAAGATCTTAACTTTTGTGCTGCGTTTTTCTCTCTTATGTAAGATCTTAACTTTTGTTTGGGTCTAAAATTAGGGTTTGTTCTTCAGAAATTGGAGCTTTTTGTAAATTAGGGTTCTAAAAAAAATGGGGCATTTCACAAATTTGGGTTTGTTCTTTGCAAATTGGGGCTTTTTACAATGGGATGTGCTGGTCTTTGATTTGAGAAAGAATCCAAAGCAAAGTATATACTCTATCTTTTTGTAGTCGTAAATGTAATTAGTATCTTTTTGTATTTTAATCTTCTTATTCGACTTCCAGGAGGAAGAAAAACCAGGAGCTTCCTTAATGATACGGAGAAAAAGCCTAATCCTATTGGGTTGACCCAGAAAGAGCACCCCGAAAAAAGACAACAATAATGGAAGTTGAGCCAGGATTCGACTGGAAGCACGAAAGCTGGAAGGCCGAGGACATTCGTTGCTATAAGCCGGAACCCTAACGCTACTGATCTCAGGATTAGACCCTGAGGGAAGGAGTCTCACCTCCCACAGAGAAGATTCTTTGGATGGAAAATTATGATATTTCTGTCATTTTGGAAGCAAGTTATACTTGTAAACAGAGAACTGCGGACCATTTTTTTTTCTTTTTGTTCTGTTTTACTGGAGTAGAAAGAAGAGACAAGGAAGATGAAGGCCTGCCTTATTTTTTAGTTCATATTACCAATATTAGGCTCTATAAATTTGGCCTTTCTCATTTGCAAGTTGTGCAAGGGATTGCTTCTAATGGTAGTTGATTTCATGTTTGGGGCTATAAACTTGCATTTACAGTCTCTTACATGATAATTGGGGAAGCATTGTTTGATTGGGAAGCAATATAAGTGTTATTTTTGCAGAATCTTGTTTGGAGTTGAACACTATCTACGTGTGTGATACAAAACACATGCCAATTGTGAATAAACAAAGATAGTAAACTGTAACTAATAGGCTACTCATACAAAACAAAAGTCAAATTCTCATTGAACATCACAGTAAACAAACTAAGAGAGTAAATGGCAATTAGGCTACCCATACAATACAAAGGCACAAAAAGCCACATTTCAATTGATCATCAAAGTTACTCAAACGGTTGAGAGAGACTAATTGATCTCAAAAGTCACTACCCTCAAAATAAATTTTTTTGTTTCATGTGGAACTAAACCATGAAACTCACAATTAATGTTGCCATAAGGGTGCCCTCTCTATATATAAGCTAAGAGAATATATGTATTGCCTTTTGCCAAAAATACAAAAAAGAACAAGTCTTCCATTACAAATTGGTTGAAGCCTCGTCAAGGTCATAGCTCCACATTCCACCGTGCGGTCCAACCATTTGGGATGTCTGAAATTAAAAACTAATTGTCAAGTACGTAACATGTGAAAATTTAGAATGATCGACAAGATAAAAAAATATAGGGATACTTACACTACAATTTACGCTCCCTTGTATGATTACCTCATTGAGTTCCATAGTGTGAACATTTGGATTATACTACACCAGTAAAATAAAACATTAGTGTAATCATAAAGCTCACCAATACACATTTTCTAAATACTTTTAATAATTGCAAGTTGAAAGATATACCGTCATGCTCTTCGCATTGCCTCGACTAGATTTGCCATTCTTGCTTGATTGTTTTATCTTTCGAATAATCTTTTCAATTCTTGGTTGTTTCCTATTTACTGGTGGCAGCCCTTTCCGACGACGTTTAATCGGATCACCTACGGGTATTTTTTTCTCTTCGGAACTTATGATTTCATCTACTACATTGATTGACATAGGCCTATCGCCTAGGCACTCCTCCTCGCAAACTTCGTTTTCCACCTCGGCTTCTTGCAACTTGGCCACCACCCTCTTACTCTTTGCCTCGGAATCCATGGCCTTTTCGGCGGCTTTACGGAAAGCAACCAACATATAATCATAGCGACGCCATTCGGGCTTGCGTTCCCAATTTGCATAACTAACCTTCACCATTGTGTGACTCCTCCTCACGTTTTTGCTCCACATTCGTAGAATGTACTTCTCTGGAACTTCATTCAACTTCTTTCTTGACCAAACCATGACAATATGCTTGCACACAATACCCTTAGATTCAAACAGCCGACAAGTACAATTACTTTCTTTTGACTCCTCATTATAACAAACATGAAAAGTAACGGTTTTCAATATTCCCTTCTCACCAACTTTTATATCTTCTTCAATCTCAAATTTCGAAATGCCATCATCTATCACCTTCATGGAAGTGAAATTGCATGCAATCTTACCAGCTACTTGAGCTTGAAAATCCTTATATTTTGCGAGTGTGTATGCATCTTGAAATTGATCTTCAAAACCATAAGGGGACACATTCTTCATTTGTTTGTTGAAACAACGGGCATCTTCCTCGTCTTCTTTTTCCACCTTCTTACGCAAGGCGTTCTCATATTGCTCCACAAATTCCTTCAATGTGGTATTTGAATGTACGTAGCCATCAAAGTAGGCATTCATGCTTTCACTCCGTTGGGTTGTTGACATCCCCGCCCAAAAAACATCTTTCACAAATGCGGGAGCCCATCGGTGCCTTTCCTCGTACAAGCCACTTAGCCACTCGTTGGCCTCTAAGTGATATTTATCGATGAGATTGCCCCAATTTTTCTCAAATTCCTCTTTTGTCAATGAATCATACGCAGCACTAAGGACATCCCATTTAATCGGTTCATAGTCATCATAATTTTTCAACTTTTCAGGAACTTTTTTCAACAAATGCCACAAACACCAACGATGCCGTGCGTTTGGGAAAACTATACTTATTGCGTTTTGCATGGCACAACGTTGGTCCGTTATGATGGCATTAGGAGAACACCCGGACATACAAGCAACCCATGTCTCAAACAACCATACAAATGAAGCTGTGTCCTCTCGTAATATTAGTCCGCACCCCAACAAGATCGATTGTCCATGATGATTTACACCCACGAAAGGAGCAAACGGCATGTTCCATTGATTAACCAAATAAGTGGTGTCAAATGTGACCACATCTCCAAATTCCTTGAATGCTGCTCTACTTCTCCCATCAGCCCAAAAAACATTCTTTAGCCGGTTTTCTTCATCTAGATCAATTGCATAAAAAAATGCTTCATTATCAGCTTTCATCTTAATAAAATACTTGTGCATTGATTCTGCATCCCCTTCCTTAAGTTCTGAGCGTCCCACTTTATCAACGTAATTCCTTGCATCCTTGGGTAACCATGGCAAGTTGCTAGGCCCCCCTACCTCAATCGTACACGAGGCAATTGTCTGATTCATTTTTATTCCAGCCGTGCGATTCAACTCTATTGTCCTTTTTGCATATAGTGGGATAACCCGATTGGCTTGTAGATATCGAGCTTTCTTCGGGCACATTTCATGGTTATGCTTCAGTTCAATTGAATTCAAAAACCACTTTCCATCGATTTTCAAGGACAAGTTCATTGAAGCTTTACAATCTGTTTTGGATGTTGGATGGGCTTTGAGTGGGTTTAGTGCCTTGTTCCTCGACTTTCCACCCCTATGACAAGAGTAGGTTATATTCGTTTTTTGTCCATTCCTACGCTTGTTAGAAGTTCTTGTGACGACAACAAAACCTTGCACTTTCGCATATCTACCATAATAGTCACGTGCATCATCTTCTGAATCAAAAAACATACCAACCTTAGGTTCTGGTACCTCCTCCAAATTCTGATCTTCCTCCAAGACCAAGTCCTCACAGTCCATTATTGAAATAGCTTTAATATCTTTGTTGATTTCTGGTAATGGGTCTTGAAATTCCATGCTTCTACCATCAAGCAAATAATACAATGCATTAGACATAATTATTTTTAAACTTGGCCTACAAAAGAGCCGCATCGATTAGTTTGGTGTCTTGTTAGGACAACTAAAAACATAACTAAGATCAACATTTAGGTGTATTATTTAATTCAACCCCCCATTTACTTCAATGCATGGGTCATAACCATTACTATTAGAAAACTCCATAAGACTAGTACCAATTTTAACAATAGTGTTTTCAGGGACCACATCACCAAAAACATAACTAGGACCACAAAAACAAGGCATGGAGAAGAGATTAAAAAACACACGCATGAACAAACCACACCTAAACAATTCAATGTCAAATTACAATATTTTTTTAAAGATACTAGTTGCACAACCATCCGAATATGACATCAAATACAATCTCTCACACACACGTGGGTCCTACACACATTTAACAAGCGAGACTCACGTGTACGTGAGTGGTTGTATTTGACGTTGTGTTCGGATAATTGTGCACCTAACATTTTTGATATTTTTTTGACATTTCAATTAAAGTAAATGTTGAGGAGAAAGTTTTAGCTTTACAAAGCAAGAAGAAAGAAAAGCCAAAATTAAAGCTACTGTCATTACTCCCACTTTTGTTTCCAACCACCCCAAGACTATTATTTTTGTTTTCTTCTCTGTTCTGTGCACGTGGGGAGCAGTGAACATGGTACCCTTTAAAAAGAAAGTGAAGCACTTTAAAAACGCCATAAGTCTCTCTCACAGGGAGCTAACCGTGGAAACATAGGAAGACGCCAATAAACAGAGCGAAACACGAAACAACAAGCAGATTCGAAGGTTTGAACTAACTATACTCAAAAGAGGAGAAGACGCCAAAGAAGTAGGTGGGGACAGCAGCAAAGAAGATGTCAGAGAAGTCGCTGGAAAAGATCTCCACAACCTGGAAGGTACACCTGAGAAGAATTGCCGGAGAAGAGGGGTGAGTTTGGAGGTGAATATTGGGGATTTGGGGAAAGTTCTTTTTTTCTCTCCCCTGTTTCCAATGTTTAAGTTTTTCGTTCCAATTTTGGGAGAAAATGGGCGGGAGTTGAAATTGGCAGGAGAGAATGGGCCCCATTTTTTTCCCCACTTTTTGGCCACGTTGGCTGCTGTTCCTGATCTGTTCCTAATATATGTGCAGCTAGCATTATTGGAAAAAGAATATAGAAGGGTTTTATTTGGTTAGGAGTTAGTTTAATTTAGTTTTAGTAGTAAATAGAGAGAGAAATAGAGTAATGATTGAAGATAGATGTAATGACTGAAAAGAGATAGAGAGAGATGAGGAAGTAATAATTGGAGAAATAGGGTAATGATTGAAGAAAAAAATAAGGTAACGATTGAAAACTAAACTAAAAAGTTAACCGAACAGAGAGATCATTGCATGACATATTTAACTTCAGGGAAAACTCCCCTGCGTACATAAGTACAATTATCACAAACAATATATACTTACGTAACAAATCTTACAATTGGAAGCGATAGATGGTCAAACTTATTAACCCAAAAGACAGAAGGAAAAAAAGAAAGAAAAAGACGAGTAGTGAAATTATAACACAGTTACAACACTAAACCATTACAACATGATGACCATTATATTACGTCAACAGTACTGCCATAACCATGATCACTAACAAATTTCATCACTGAACCTTGCGCTCGTCACTGTTCACTATTTTCACATCGTCTCCTTGAGTTTTTCCACTTTTATCTCCTACGCCGTCCGAGCTAATATCTACGGTGCTGTTGGTTTTTGGACCGCCACCTGAATTTATAGCGGGCTTCGAATTACTGTCAACGTTCTCGCGCATTTTAGCACATCTTGCAATCCAAAAAAAGAGAGAGACATAAAAATATTAGGCTTACTATGCTAAATAAATTATTGTTTAAGTGAAACACCACAGCTTTTTCACAAGTTACGAAACAACAACAACCACAACAACAAAA
>BPLS01008058.1:0-15593 GCA_019656275.1 Rhododendron kiyosumense | reverse complement strand
ACATGAACAGTGAAGTATCAGTGAATGGTAAAAGAACCAAACCCAGATGGCAAAATCAGTGGATCACCCAAGAAACAATCGACAACCAAGAAACAACCCACCACATTCGAGCAATTGATCAAGAAAAAAACCAGAATAAGAAGATACTGGGACGAGATCAGGGTTATTCAAGATTCATACCTGATGAGCCAATGGAGGTCGTATCTAGAGCTTTTAGGGGTTTGATTGAGGATGATTATATAAGCTTCCTAATGGTCAAAGATGTACAGCGCGTAATCAAAGTCTAATTTTTTTGTTTTTTTTTTGGAGAAGAATTGAAGTCTAGTTGAAGCAGTAAACTGGTATGGTAGTGGCAACTGGCAAGGCTGATGAGTGCAGAACGAGTGGGTGGCGTGGGGATAGTGTATTTTTTAGAGGATAAGGAGGACACTAGCAAGTTGCATAATGCAACCAAGAGAAAGAAAGGGTGAGTCGGCTGTCAAAAGTCAAAATAATAATTAAAAAGGATTTGGTTAAAAAAAAAATTATTAAAAAGACTTATTTGGAGGCAATGAATAATGATTCATCAATAAAAAATTACTTTTTGGTCAACAAATTAATATTTTTAAATTCATCCCGACGAAAGTATTCGGAGAAAAGATCGAACTTTTTTGTTGAACAAAAAATAGATCAAATTTGGAAGAAAAAAGGAGAGACGGAAAGAAAAAAAGATAGACAAAAGCATAAAAAAAACTATTTAATGTCTTAAGAAAGAATATTTTTTAACTTTTCAATCATTATTTTTAACTTATTAAATATCATCCACACAAATCAAAAAAAGTAAATTAAAAAAAAACAAGATGGCTTGTGGCAAAATTGCCTTCTGAGTACAACTATAAATCTACGCACTAAATTAAAATGACTACAGGTAAATAGAATTAGCCGATGGGATATGCAATCCATATAGGCCACGTTTGATAAGTGTGTTGGATTAAATAGGTTTAGTAAGGAGGTGAGATTAGTAAGGAGATGGGATTAGTAATCCCAAGTGTAATCCTAGGTGAGTGTTTGATTGTGTAAGGATTAAATCATGGGATTGTGATTACCAATCACAATTCCTTATTTGATTGTAATACCAAGAGATAGGATAACAAATTGCATTTTCCAATCATACCCATGGGTGAAAAACCTGGTCTATTAAATTGCAATGAAGTCTCACTAACAAATTGCATTTTTCAATCACTTTCGGATAATTTGCATTTTTTTCATTCCAATCAATTTCTAGATTCTTATTTGGACAACCATTCCTGTATCATTGATCGGTTCATTTAGTTGATTTTTTTTCGAATTTTACGACAAATAAGCCACCTACGTAATTTATAGAGGCCACTAGATGCTTTAAGGCTACAAATGCACGCATGAGTTCCATCTTCTCATCTCCTTCATGATTATTCATCCATAATTTTTTTGTGTTTGTTAATTTTGCGCCTAACTTGTAGGGATTATTGATTCGTCAAAGATGAATCAAAAAAGTAAAAAAATTGACTTTTGCCCAAATATTTTTGGAAATATTCAAGATAAAGCCCAAAGAACCGGCTTTTAGATTTTTTCTTAGATATTTTGAAAAATATTGGGTAAAAGTTTTTTTTTTATTTGGATAAAAGTATTTGACAAATACTGTATGTTACATTATAGAAGGCAAAAGCCAATGAACTCTGAGCATCCTTTTTTAATTTATCATACATACATAACTGGGTCTGGATGTTTTTAAGTACGAAGAGTCCTTTTGCGTACAGGTGGGTGAGTATTAAAGGGTACTACTAGTATAAACAGAAAATAGCATGGGCAAGGAGGTCATTTTGCATCACAGAGCTTAGGATAGGATTAATAATACCGAATGGGAGGTGGTATTAATAATCCCATGAATTGGGAGGATTGATAATCCCATGGTATTACTAATCCCAACCTATATTGTGCAATCAAACAAAGAGTTAAAAGAACTATAGGATTAACAATCCTATCCTAACCCTTAACTCACTTATCAAATATGCCCATAGGGTTACTTCTGCGGCCATTTTTGCTTATAAATATTAAATAGCAGCATCCTAGAAAAGAGAAGGGGGTCCGGTTTTCTACTCTCTGTGAGCTTACGTACGCATTGTCTCTAGATTATACTAATTCCTTTACACACTTGTTCAAGCGCTTTTAAGTATGCACGTTACACTACATTTTATGTGGAGCTCATTTCAGATTTTACAAAAATTCAGAAAAATATTCATAAATTCTAAAATATTATTTAATGGGGCTCTGTAAAAAATCAGCTTCAATGGATATCGGTAAGTATTATTTCTAGATTCGTAGTGGCGAAACTGCGCAATTAAACAATTTCACTCCTATGAATCCAAAAGTAGTAGTTACCGATATTCATTGGAGCTAATTTTTTATAAGACCGCATAAAACAATATTTTAAAACTTATCGATATTTTTTTGAGACCCAAAATGGGTTCCACATAAGATGTAGTGTAAAAAAGTAGTATACCTGTCACGTCCTGAATTTTCAACATAAATATAAATGATTTTTATAATAAAATACTCACAAATATCCCTTACGATACCCAAAATTTTCAACGCGTTCTCATTTTCCCGGCAAATACTTCCAAATCCATAAAGTTCCAAAATATTACAACATCGGCTCAACGGCCCCAAATTAGCAAAAGTATCCAATTTCGAAAGAGAAATAATGGTTACAATGTTCTAAGTCAAAGAATTACAATTTAGTTACAAATACATCTTTCAAAAGAAATTTACGAAGATGGACCAGTAACTCCTTGGTTAGCTTTTAAAACTAGTGACCACACTCCAAGCATTTCAAGCAATGCAATCTACGGTTCCGGATTAGTACCTGAAAATAATATAAGGCTTGAGCAACACTAGCTCAGTAGAGAGGTCTACGCAAACTCTATATGCAAATGAGCAAGACAAACGAATGAATGATGGAAAATCAAGACAACGGAGGAAGCACAATTATTATGAACGAGTGTTCCAAAATCTCCAATCTTTCTTTTATTAAACCCATAAGTCATACCCGTCTAATTTATGTCTCAAAATGTCGTGTCGTCTGAGTGTCTGAGCCGAAACTCCTGCCGGGCTAATTTTGGAACCCCGAATATCCCCTGCCAAGCACCCACCATGAAGGTTAGGCCTTGAGTAATTATTCTGAGCATTAGCTCCTGCTAGGCTAATTATGGGACCCTGAATATCCCCTGCCAGGCACCCACCCGTCGATGGGCCCTGATTGTTCGCGCGTTGCTCACAAGTTCAAGTGTACCATTTAAGCAAATGTCGAGCAAGAAGTTCAAATTAATCATTCTATGGCGCTTCCAATTCGAACAATTTTTTTTTTTAAAAAAAAAAGGCAACACCTGATCATGGAGACTAGTCAAACCACCTAATTCCTTACTATATGACTACAACCAATCATGTTACCCATGGGAAAAGTCAAAGGCTATAGGAAATGTGAGACAGCAGCACGTGAAAAAATTTGGAATTTTAATGGTGACCTACCGGTAGGATTTTGGAGCCTACCGGTACAAACCCGAAACAGAGGAAGCACAACTTTGGTCCACAAAGATTCTATCGGTAGAAGAAATAAAAGTACCGGTAGGTGAGAAAAATTAGCAGTCCTACCGGTAGGAAACAAGTTCTACCGGTACAAACACAAAACAGTGAGTACACGTAATCACAGAAACAAGGTTCTACCGGTAGAGAAAAACGTCTTACCGGTAGGAATCCAGAAATTTGGCAATTTTTCATCAGTTAACAGATTTTGATCCAAACCAAACAATAATCAAAACAAGCTCAAACAAAGCATGGAGATACTCAAATAGGACATAGGAGAACCCAAATAATATATAAAGAGAGGTAGAATTCCCTACCTCGAGTGTCCAAACCGAAATCGAAGCGATTGATCGAACTCTAGCTTCCGGAATCCAAATCAAGCAAAATACACCAAACCAAGCTTTGTCCAACGAAATACGAGTCCCAAAATGTGAGTAGTAAATGGTTTGGGAGTTGATTGTTGTGGGTTTTGGGTTTGGAGATGAATTTTGGTTGAGAGAGTGAGAGAGACCGAGAGAGAGATGAGATGGAAAGAAAAATGGAAAAAAAAGAAAAGGCTTCCCCAGGTATACACACGCAACACACATGCACAATTACACTAGCACCCTTGATTTTTCATATTCTCTCACATTTAACTCTCAACTTTAATTTTCATGCCATTTTCACCTCTTTTCCTTTCTTTTATTTTCTTTTACTACAATATTAAAATTAAATAGAAATTTACGGGTCTCTACAATACCTATCTTTAGTGTTTCGATCAAATACCACCGGGTGGTGTGTCTATTGGATTTTAGTTCAATTGGGTATAGGATGCAGGTGAGGCTAAGGCCGTTCGAGCTCACTCCAAAAGGATTTGTGTTTTTACTTTTTGAACGGTCGTCAAGTCCGATCGAACAGTCGATGATGTGTTCCATCAAGAGAGATAATTCATTTTGGACCTTTGAATTACGTTTGGACTTCCTAAAATATTTGTTATGGATGTTTGCTTCTTGTTTAAGACTCGTAATGCAATGAAATAAAAATGTAGCAAGAATTAGCTTTCAAAAAATGATTCTTTGGTTACATATTTAACTTGACTGGGGGTCCTTTATAGAACTGACCTTGTTCATTTAAGAGTTTTGGATTTTGAATTCTAATTATTATCTTATTTTTCTCCAATCATTACTCTCATTTTTCTCTCTATATTTTTCTAATAATTACCCATATTTTTAATCATTATTCTATTTCTCTCTACACTCATTAGTTACAAATTCAAATTTAAAATCCCAAAACGAACGGGATAAGCCTTCAACAGTCCTCTAATTGCGCCACTCTTTAGTAGGCTTGCTAGGCTTTTTGGCTTCGTTACGAGTTTTGCTTTCAGTATGGCCTCTGGCCCTTCTTCGGTCACTTGTTTGGCGTGGGAATGGAGAGTAAAAATATTTTTCTACCCAACATTGGGATATAGTAAAAGGCATAGGAGATAGGTTGGAAAAAGGAGATAGGGATAGTGTTATCCCACCCCATTCTGTTTTGTTGCCATCCCTACACGTGGCGTCTCCAAAGTTAAGCCGCCGCAAATAATTCTTTACAACATATAAAGAGGGAGAGGTGGGACGAAACTTTGTCCCATGGGTCTTCATGAAATTACTATAATGCCCTTCAAGTGAAACCCCTCTCAGAACTGTTTTATTTTGGATTTTTCTAGAAAGGCCTCCCGTTACACTCTCCCTCTATATGCACAACTTTTGAAATTAAAAAAAAAAAAGGCTCACATTCCTAGTAATGTAATCAAGATTCGTGGACTATGAAAAGTTATTTGCACACATCTATAGCCTTTCACAAGTTATGAAAAGACAATGTAATCCATTATAATCAAGATTTGATGATATGAGACAGATGTTGTCAAATTTTACTAGCGCTCGTATCAAGACAATGGTATAATTTTTTTTTGCTAAGGGGAGGTATTTTGTTATTTCCCAAACATGAGGAAGTAATTTGTAATTTATAAAAACTTTAGGGATGATTTCGGTAATTTACCCATCATCTTAATAAGAGAGTTGCTATGGGTACAACAAACTGTGCACAATCACAGACAAGGCGCATAGCGCAATTGTGGACCCGTCTTGAATTTCATAAAGATTATTGGAGTTGCTCATTTTTGTTCAAAATATTTTGATTCGGATGCTTGTAAAAAATCATCTCCATCCAATAAGGGGAAGGGCTTGCCTGAATTCTAAAGAAAGTTGGACGTTTCGTAAACGCCCTTACCGTTATTAGATGGAGTTAATTTTTTATAGAGACACTAAACAAAATATTTTACATAAAATAAATGACGATTCCGATTATCTTTATAAAATTCGATACGCAGTGGTGGAGGTATGTTGGGGCCCGGGGCCGGGGCCACCCCGGGCCCACTCTGAACCCCCGAGTTTTAAATTTTTTTTTTTTGTGTATATCTGATTTTGAATATTATTAATAATTATTCGTGTATAACACTTATAATTTTAATAATTTTGGTTTGATTTGGTTAAAAATGTAATTAATTTTACATTCTCAATTTCTTTCATGAATAAAAATAATCACGTGACTATTGAAGTTGCCTAAAGAAAAAAATAAAATAATTGATATATTTTAACTGCATTAGGTTAGAATAATTTCTACAAATGTAATGTATTAAAAAAAACTTTACATGATATAAAATAAGTATGCATTCTGATAAAAAAATGTCTATTAATTCGGCTCCTCCCGAATCAAAATCCTAATTCCGTTATTGCCGATATGGGTCCAAAACTGTGCACAATTTGCTTTACTCATATTCTTTCCATATTAGTAGTAGCAGTCCCGCTAACGGGTGCCATAGTGCACCATTTAGCATCGTTTCTTGTGATAGCTAATTCACTTTATGTCACCATCATGAGTTTGAGTCTTTGATAGTCTTTTGCTTTACCAAATCTACCCTCTCCCTTACTTTTTCTTTTATTTACACTGTGTATCTTTTTCAAAGTTACCCTCTCCCATTTTTTTCTTTCCAGGTTATCGTAGCTAAAATCACCGCACAAATGTTACCTCACAGGTGCAGGCCATTCCGAATACCACAAAAATTCAAAGAAATATTCATAAATTTAAAAATAATTTTTTATGAAATTTTGTAAAAAATCTTCAATTGATACTAGAATCACAGGATCAGCAATATCATAATGATCCGTGGGAAATAAAGTCCCGCAATTTGGATACAATGAGTTATCCAGTCCCTGAGGGGAAATACAGGCACTACTATGAGGCAATGCTTCAAGAAACAAAATCGGTGGAATTTCGCCATATATATGACAGCAAGCTGGATCAAAAGAGCCCGATCAGCTACAGCAATGCCATAATAAAGGCGGTCATCCCAATACACAGATGGGGAATTCACCCATCTCAATCAAGAACTTTGTCTTTAACAGGAGAGAATGGAATTCCAATTAGATATAATTATTGGGATTACGTTCAAACCTGGACAAAGGCTTTTTACTACCAAAACCAGAAAAGACGTCATTCTTGGTTTTTAAAACTATGTCCACAAATGGTGGGTAAAAATGAGATACCAAACTGGTTTTTGGTATGGTGGTCTAAATTCGGACCTACAGCAGATGATTTTTTGCCCACAGAAGTCAAGAAGGAAATGGAATTCTTCACCAATAATCATCCTCAATTAAAGGGGACAAATATTTTGGAAGGAAAATCATTTCTCTTCACCATGATAACTTTTGGCATCCCATGGATATGGAAATGGGACTTGGTTATTGGAAGCAATAATTTGGGACTTCCTGTTCTTTTGCGAACATTCCAATATCGTTGGTGGAAAGGTATCAATTTAGAACAAATCTTTTCTGAAATAAAAGCAGCCACACAAGAATTGAAGCTGCAACTAAAGCAGAAGGATAAAAAGTCCAATAATCCTTTCTTGGAAGTATCTGCTCAAATCAGAGCAAAGCATCCGAATTTAACGGATGATGAAATTGTGATTAAAACCATGGACTTCATGAAGGAACAATTTCTACAGACAGTCCACTCATCACAAGCTGCTGATGATGAATCTATGGCATCAACACGAAGTAATGAAGAAGACACTAATCCATTTACGTGTCTAGCAGGGGAATCCCAAGACCCCTACGA
Source organism: Rhododendron kiyosumense (assembly GCA_019656275.1). NCBI lineage: Eukaryota > Viridiplantae > Streptophyta > Magnoliopsida > Ericales > Ericaceae > Rhododendron > Rhododendron kiyosumense. The sequence continues at coordinate 7,859 of BPLS01008058.1, read as the reverse complement.
AGATGAAGGCACAACACAGACACCTACTCTGGGTGATTTCTGGGACAGTATGACCGAAATGATGGCCGAGCAACTGTCCTCGAGAAAAGGAAAGGAAAAGAATCAATAATATGTTCTTTTGACTTAAGTCTCAATAATGGAGACTTAGAATTAAAATTTGGGAGGATACTCAATTAAGAGTATTTTGTAAGACATTCAATGGAGGAATGTCATTTTATTAGTAGGTTTACCAACTTTAGGTGAAATGTTTTGTGTCGATGGGGCTCAATTGCACCCGGCGAATGTTTTCCTTAAAGTTGTAATTTCATTTTCATTTACCTATAAGTCCTGTAGAGTCCTGCTTATAAGGACGCGTCTTTCTTTGTGTTAGGCAGGTTTTTCTTTGGTTTTGCCCTCTCACTGTAAAAACCATATTTGCTCCCTCCTCCTCTTCCATTGTAATATTTGCAGTCTCTTTCCTTCCAATAAAAGGTTAGTATTTTATCGATCCTTTTGCATATATTTGTTGTGCATATCTTTGGTATCAGAGCCATTATGGCTTAAGATAGAGTGTTAGTACAAGCATAAGTCATGGTATCATGAAAAAGCCTTTTATAATAAAAATGTTTTTAAAATTTATACAATCAAAATTCTAAATGTAAGATAACATTCACGGTAGTGGGACGTCATCCAAGTCGCGTTCGGATTTGTTTTGGCCGTGAGGACCCGGGAAGGGTGATTTGGCCTATTGCTCCGGTAAATCGTTGACAGACGTGCTATCAGGAATGTTCTCTCTCATTTAAAAAAAAAAAAAGGCTGGATTATGATATTTGTGAATTATGTGAGTACTAACACAATCATCTCATAATGAGAAGATTATTTAGATCTGATGATAACTCAATAAAAAATTCCGAATTAGTGGAATATGCCAATGTGCAAGAACAATTGAATCACTGGACAATTCCTCCAGTGCGCCCTTCAACTATTTATGGGCGTGGATTATTTGATTTTAGAAGTTCCTTGGCAATAAAAACCGTGGAAAGAACAGAGAGCTTAGAGCTCAATGATAAAATAATAAATCTCTTAGATCGTAGAGATTTAATTGCTCACATGAATAATTACAAATATGTTCATATTGGTTTAGTGCAAATTGCTCTTAAACCTTTAACCTTACTTGGAATGGATACTTGCCTACAAGTTACATTGAGAGATGGCAGGTGTAATAATTGGCGGTCCTCGATTATAGGGGCTGTTGAGACCAGTTTGAGTCATGGTCCTGTATATTTTAATGCTTATCCTGATTTTTCTCTATCTCTTACTGATAGAAATATAGGAGAAGCCTTGAATTGTAGAATTCAGACTAGAGGTTATGATTTCTTACCTGGATCTGAGGTAATTGCTGTGATTTATAGAATTTACTATAAAGTCATGAATACTATGAAACCTAGGGTACGAATTATGCGTCCTGCAGATCAAACTGTACTGATCGAATCCAATATGTTGACATCTAATATTGCAACCAATAGGTTGATTAATTGGGAAGAAATTACCTTTCCTAATAGTTGGACTATAACTGATGCTGTTCCACCTAGACCGATTGTCAATAGGATTGAACAAATAGTCCAAGATAATGATGGTACAGTTGTCCTGAATTTTAGGAGTAATCAACCGGATAGGTTACTCAGAAGCAGAAGCTCTAGAAATAGTCTTTCGACTACCCAAGTGCCATACAGGGTTAGTATTCCAAATACTAGTAGGCACTCGACATCAGAACTACCTGAGTCAATTCATCCAAGGGATGATAATTTGATTGGAATAAGAATATCTGACAATCAAATACCACATGGAGTATATACACATCCTAATAATGAACCTAAGGATGAGTCACCTACTGCCAGTGAAATGAATTTTACCATTAGACATGATGATAGGGCCTGAACAGAGAAAAGAAATTAATAAAGAATTTCAATAACCCAAGTACCAAGAATTTAGAACATGGTACTTCAAAAAATACAATGCTGATCAATTTGAACACTTCATCAGTTTGAACTACCTCCACCATTGAGGGAGTTGTTGATGCTGATGCAGCATCTTGTAGTGATGGATATTGTAATTTGTGGGCCTTTAAGTAGGCTTCCACGTCAGCTTGAGTGACCCTTGGCTTGCCTCGGCCACGAGAGGAAGTTCCTCTACCTCGACCACGATCTGGTGGCCGGTTCATCTTGCAAAATTATGCACAAGATAAAATATTTAGCCTTCGCTGAAGGTTGTACATTGTGGACTGAAGCATTTCCAATTCCCATGCTTCATCATCATCATAATCATTTTGTAGATAGTGTTTGACCAGTGCTTCTCGAGCCCTAATCCATCTTATTAAATTAGACCGATTATGTGGTCTTTTCTCAATTGTCATTTCAATATTTGTTTGGAGGACTCTTCTCCTCAAAATCAACCATTGTTCAAATAGTGATCTTTGCTGAGCAAAGCTGTTATTCATCCCTGCAAGAATTCACGAGTGAGAAAATCAGGGAGGGAATTATTTTCTCCCTTGATATATTCAATGTCAAAATCAAAGGCAGATAATTCTGACTGCCATCTAGCAAAAATCTGTTTTGAAGCCAAATTCTTAATGTCTTGTTTCAAAACCTGTTTTGCTGCACTACAATCAACTCTAAGTAAAAAATGTTGATTGAGCAGATCATCCTGGAATTTATTAACACATTTGATAATAGAAAGAATTTCTTTCTTTACAGTGCTGTAATTAGCCTGTGCATTTTTAAACAAACCAGAAGTAAATCTTACCAGCTCTTCTTTATTAGAATTTTTATTATATTGCTTCAAGATGCCACCATAACCAATGTTCGAGGCATCCGTTTCAACTACCTTTTTCCAATCTGGATTTGCAATTGCTAAACAAGGTAATTGTTTTGCTTTTAATTTTATTTTTCGGACAGCTTTAGTATGCTGTTCAGACCATGGGGGAGGGTTCTTCTTAAGCCTATCATATAAGGGTGCCGAATCCTGAGCCAATTCTTTATAGTAGTCTCCTAGATAGTTGAGACTTCCAAGAAACCTCTGTAATTGGGTTTTATCTCTAATTTCATCTGGAAATTTAGAAGCAAATTCTATGCTCCTGTCAATAGGGATGATTTTCCCCTGGTGGATATTATGTCCTAAGAATCTTACATTAGTCTGAAATAATTTCATCTTAGGAGCAGAAACAACAAGTCCGTTTCTTTTTATTACATCTTTAAAAATTCTAAGATGCTTAATGTGCTGATCTATGTTCTCAGAAAATATTAGAACATCATCAATATAACAAATTGTAAAATCAGCATATTGATAAAAAAATATCATTCATAATATTCTGAAATTCTGAAGGTGCATTCTTCAGACCAAAGGGCATTACATTCCATTCGTAATAACCAAAGGGGATAGTAAATGCTGTCTTATAACGATCAGATTCTTGTATCTGAATCTGCCAGTATCCAGATTTTAAATCAAATTTGGAAAAGATGACTGCCTTATTCAGTCGATCCAACAAATCTTTTTTATTAGGAATGGGATATCTTATCCACATTAAAACTTCATTTAATGGTTTGTAATTTATAACCAATCTAGGAACACCTCGTTCCTTTTCAGCGTTCTTATTTACATAGAAGGCTGTACAACTCCAAGGAGAGTAGCTTTTCTTTATTAGTTGCTTTTTAAGCAAACTGTCAATTTCATTTTGACATAGTTTCAAATATTCTTGTTTCATCTGAGAAGGCCTAGCTTTTGTAGGAATTCTTTTTTCATCAAAATCCTTCTCATATGGAAGTGAAACAATATATTTCTTTCTATCCCAGAAAGCATTTGGGATATTACTACAAATCTCTTTTTTGAAATTTTCTTCAATCTGAGAAATTTTCTCTTTTAAAGAAGATTTTTGTAAAGCTTCTTCAATATTCATAATTTGAATTTCTTTTTTAAGAAAATTTATTTGTTTATCCTTTTGAGAGATTTTGCTCATAATATCATTTATTTCTTTGTATACAGGTGGAGACACAAATTCGAAAAATATTTTGTGACCTTCTACCTGAGCAGAAATACCTGCAGTGCTGGTCTTCATTGGCAACAACATAGAAAGAAAAGGAGTACCAAGTATTAACTCCTGTTGAAGATTTTTAATACAAAGAAAAGTTGTCTCAAGACAAACTCCTTTGTTACAAATGTAAACATTATTAAGTTTGTATTTTATTATCATTTTTGCTCCACTAGCATTAGTGAGGCTTTGAGAAGTTTTCTCAAAATATTGTGTTGGAACAATTCCTTCTTGGATGCAATTCATATCTGCACCACTATCAACTAAAGCGATTATATTGTTGATTGTATATTCCTTGTGAATTACCAGATTGACTTTTATGTGCCATTTTTGGTAAACAATTTTATTAATTGAATTCAAATAGGCCAAATCATCAATCTTACTTGATTCGCCTTTATTTTCTAAGACAACCAATCTTGTCTTAACATCATAGATTTCTTGAGCAGCTTTATTTTTAAAGGTATTTAACAATTTTATTTCTGCTTTCAAGGTATTAATTTCTCCTTTTAATTCAGGAATAGTAACAGGTTTAAGACTATCAACCTGCTCTAATCTATCAAGAACAGTTTTTAAACTGTAATTTTCCTTAGGAAGATAAGGTCTTTCTTCCTCTTCTTCTTTCATAGAAGATATGCAAGTTTCTATTATTTTCATCTTTAATTGAGGATCTTCAATTTGATCAATAATCTCTAGAAGACCCTGTTGTTTCTCAGTTAACACATTTATACTGAGACCATTCATCTCAACTATTGCCTTCCAATAGTTATCGGAAGTCGAGCATTCGATATCATTGCAACTGCAATTATTAGTGATTTCTCCTTCTTCGCCTGAGGTAGAAGAAGAAGTGTCTTCTTCCTCAGAAAGATCATTGATCTGATCTTCAGCTTCAGAATCACTAGAATCAAGTAAAAGTTTGTAAAGAGTTTGTTTCAATTCATCGTCTAACTGGAGTTCTTCCAGTTTTTTCTTAGTCTTGCACTTATTGGCATAGTGGCCAATTTTACCACATTTAAAACATTTTGCGGTAATTTTCTTTTTATTCTTATTTTTCTGCTTCTTGGCAGAAGTGTTTTTTGAACTTGATGGTTCATCTTTATCCTTATGTTTCTTTTTTCCAAACTTCTTTTTGGAATATTTTCGAGTAGTCTTATTACTACCCTTGTTCTTTTTAGGTTTCGAGTATTGTGGTATATCATAACCAAATTGGTCACAAAATTGTCCTAACTCTTGCTTACCAGTTAGGTTTTGTTTTTTCAATTGGTTATGTAACTTTATATCATTACATAAAGTTAATCCTTCTTGTATGATTATGGCTATTAATTGGCCATAAGTGTATCGATTGTAATCAATTGTTAAACCATTATTTTGGTCTCTTAATTTTTTCCTTATTTTTTCTGCAAAGAAATAAGGTAAGCCATCCACAAATTTAGACTTCCAATGCTCACTATTAGCATCATGTCTTTGCATTACTTTCACTAGAAACACATCTCTATACCAACGAAAATGAGTTAACGTTGGACATTTAAGATTTTGAAGTAATTCTCTACTTCTTTCTCTTTGGTTATCCCAATGACCAATAAAATGTAATATTATGGATTGGATGAGGGTATAAACAGCATCCTGTTTTACACCACCAGTTTCAATATGCTTTACAGCATTCAATATTTCTTGGCGTTGGTTGTCAGCTAGGACATTATCCCACCAACCCTTAAGCATACCAGTGAATCCAACTGTGATCCACCCAGCAACTTCTTTATCCTCATTTTTATTATTAGCACATATTGTACTGTACATCATCATTTGATGTGCGACTCCAAAAATTTGATATTCGGTCATCCCATCTATGTTCCATTCATAAATGGTTCTACCACTATAGGACATCTGTTTTTGATATCCAGATTCTTCATATAACAAGTCTTGAGGGGTAGGTCTTGGATAGTAGTATCTATCGGCTCCACCGTAAGGGAATTTCTTAGGGTATTGGATTTTATTAACAGTCTCCATTTGAGACTAGGCAAAAGAGTTTTCCAGATCTATTACTTCTTGATCTGATATTTCTTCGCCTTCTGTTATAATGTTAAGAGTTAGACCCTTAAATCTTTTTTGTAATTCTTTAATTAATTCAGTATTTTTAGTAGGATCTGTAAGATTAAATCCTGTTATTGGTATTGGTGGTCGGATATTTGAAGGTGAAATTTCATCCTCTTTTTTCTCCGCCTTGGAAGGTATATTTCTAATATCTTCTCTAGTTTGAGCTATTTGCTCTTCCATACGAATCAACTGGTCTCCGATTGTGTTTAGACAAACATTAGTATGATTATTCTGTTTATAAACCTTTCCATTTGGATCTATATTTGTAGGTTTAACAAAAGCAGCAGTTTCCAAAGGTGGTTCATTTTCAGAGTTGCCCTCAATTGACAACGGTACTGTTGGAGGATGGACAGCACTAATGACATTACCTGCCATAGACCTCCAATTTCTAGGCCTCGTACGCTTGAGAAACGAACGCCGGAGGAAGAGAGAGAAGGAGTGGCAGCGGATAAACAGACCCATCTGGATCTGGATTGTTTTTAGAGAGAGAAAGTTAGAGAGAAAGGAGAGAAGAGAGGTGTCGACATAAATTAATGGTTGGTTTGTTATTAGTTACAAAACTAAGGACAAATTTGTAAAACAATCTATAAATGCTTTTTGTGACGTCATTGTTCAGTACTTTACATTGGAAAGAAGCATAAATCTGTCCTATGGCCCATTTATCAGGTGCCATGTAGCGCCAATTAGCATTAATACTCGAACCCTATGGGGCCCATTTTATAGTTCCCGAATGGTGAGATAGAAATACTCTTGTTTCTATTGCTCATTCACTTTTCTAATTTCTATGAACCCAACACAAGCACCCATAATCCCCTTTGGTAATGCACCTGTAATCCCCTTTCAAGTTCCAGAGATTGGAGGACTGTAACTGGTATTGGGTGATGTTGGTGATATTACAAAAGTTTACACCGAAAATAAACTTTACAATGGACAAATTAACAGGCTGAGTCGCGGAAATCTCGCTCTCTTTAAGGAGATTCAAGCCCTGTATTGTAATAAACCGGTGCAGTAGAAAATCTCTGATTTGTCCCCTCCAGGATATAACAGCCCAATAATTTATCGTATGGTTCAGACCTACTCTACACAAGTAGGAGAACCCAAAGCTCTACAAAAGAATACCCTTACACTTTGCCCAAGACTCTCACGTACATATTAAAAACTCACCGACTAGTTTTTTTAGAGAACAAAGATGGTGGGAGAATTGAGTATGAAAAACTAAGTGTTTTGGAGAAGCCTTGGTTAATCTCTTGGCTTGCTAAGCTTAGATTGCTTCACTCAAGCAAGCCTTATATAGGCAAGTAAGAATTCAAATCATATCTTTTCATTAATGACTAGATCTCATAGGATAGATATGAATCTAAATTATATCTTTTCCATTAATGACCAAAATCTTATGGGATAGATATGAATCTAAACTATATATTTTCCATTAATGACTAAATCTTACTTAGATACGGATAGATTTGCTTTTGATTCTATCAAGAATTGCTAGATAGATATGAAAGATATTCTCCTTGATTCTTCTAGATTTGCCTAGATATCCGAATAACTGCCAAGATAAGAGTCTCTCACGCAGATATACACGTCACTTGTAAAAATTTAGTCATTAATGGAAAAAATATAGTTTAGAAGGATACTGAAGAAACAAGATTTTTTTCCCCACACCCTTGTCTCCTCGGTCATGGAGTTTAGACGAGTCTGACAC
>BPLS01008056.1:0-12998 GCA_019656275.1 Rhododendron kiyosumense | reverse complement strand
TATATATATATATATATTATATACGGTTCGGATCGGTTTGGAACCATAACCATGAACATGAAGCCACAGACCAAACCATATAATGCGGTTTTTAATTTTTTTAAACCATGACCAAACCATACTACCAAAAAACCGAACCAAATCTTTCGGTTTGGATTGGTTTGGATTAGATTCATGGTTTGACGGATAATTCGCTCACCCTTACGTTAGATGATGCAGTTTTAATTCATGATTGTTTGACACTGAAGGACTTCTTCCTTTCGTGTGAGTTAGTTTTGTTAAAAGTGATTTTAATCGTACTGGACACATCAGTGCAAAAAAATCCCTTTCTTGTGGTACCTTCGATCTGTTGACTATTGCCTTATCCCATGGGGTTCCGTTCTCTCTAATGTTTAGGCATTTCCCACGCATCAGTTAATAAAACATCTTCCTTTTGTCAAAAAAGACATATCTATCTATGATGAACAAATTTTTTTGACAAAGGAAAATGTCTTCATGAGATGAATCAGGCTTCTCTGCAATTCAAAAATGTTTTCAATGGATCAAAGTTGTTGAAAGAATCTTACTAGTAGGGTACGTATCTTACCGACTCTAAGAATTTTTCACAAATCTAGACCATTGATTGTTGAGATGAACATCCAAGATTGTATGACACCGTCTCTTCACTGCAGTCCAACTGTTTAGAAGCTGAGTCCGGAAAGAGATATACGAAATTGTGTATATTATACTCGTTAATAAAGAGAATAGAGTTAAAGTAACACCCTCCTAAAAAAAATTGGAGCCACCATTGCTGCGCAATGTTATACTACTTGTGCACACAATTTGGACCGTCCGTTCGGCCATCCGACGGTCCAATCTCATCTCGGTAATGAGCAGTTCTCGATCGTTCATTGCCGAGATGAGATTCGATGGTCGTTCATTACCGAGATGAGATCCAGACCGCCAGATGGCCGAACGGACAACCGAGATGATGCACAACACGCATGTTGTGCACTTGTGCACAGGCCCCCCTATTTATTTACGGAGTATGTTTCTCCGGCAGTATTACCAGTTCATGTTTCTCCGGGGAGCAATTAAGCCGAAAACAAAAAATGACGCCTGTAGTTTTTGCCCTACTGCTTCTCGTTATGCCTCAGACCACCGTGATTCCTGCACCAGTACTTTTCTACCATAAGGTATGCTCGAACACAACTAATTACAAGGTCGGTAGCCAATTCCAATCCAACCTCAACCGCATCCTCTACCCGGTTTTCTACGTTGACAGCGGCAATTCCATCTTCTCCAACAAAACTGAAGGGGAAGCACCGGACAAATTTTTAATAAAGAGCTGTCAACACATACGATAAGATTCAACTGCTCACAACGGTTCTTTTTTTTCCATCCAAACGACGCCGTTTTAGGAGATCAAAGTCAAATGGAATGAAACCGCAGTCGCTTCTTAGTTCATCCAATCTCTGTCTTACATTCCCATCAAACTAGGAAAAAACAACTTAGTCAAATTCAGTGGTTTCATAGCGTTGTTTATGACTTAACATTAATTGTTGAAAGTAATTTATGCAAAATATTAGAAAATAAATATAACAACTTGTTCTATTATATTTACTCATGTTGTTCTGTAACTGTGCTTGTTGCGTACCGTTGCTGTGCCTGTGCTTTTTTTGTGTCCGTGGTTGTTTTGTGCCGTTGCGGTACCCTTGAGGTGCCTACAAGCTAGAGCTAGAGACATGGCCCTTAGCGAAAAGGTGCCTTCAAGAGACACGATATTTCACAAACCCTTTGTAATTAAAGTCATTCAATACATCCAAAGACTTCAGTGCTCTCTCTAAACACTCTTTAGGCTTATTGAACTTCTCTTATCCCGCAGAAATATAGTATCAGACCCTGTTCTACTAACACTTTTTGTACATTTTGGAAAAGTGCACGGTTGTCCTTATTCAAAAAATTTTGCGTTTATTAATTTTGCACCAATTTTTTGTGAATTATTGATTTGTCTCGACACGATGAATCAAAAAAGTAAAAAAAAAAAAAATTACTTTTACCCAAATATTTTAAAAAATAACCACTTTTCAGCAAAAAAAAATTTTTAATTTAAATAAAGACAAAACGTGCACTTTTTCTAAAAGTGCAAAAAGTGTCAGTGGAACGAAGGTAGGGATAACAAACATATATCTGTTATGTCTTGTTGAGATAACAAGCATACATCTATTATGTCTTGTTGACAATAGAACACTATTGTAGCCATCTTCTTGTGTCTGGAATTTTTGAATTCTGACTATGATATTCTGATGATCATATCCATCATCTATGTACATTTTTGTTACCACAATATTCCATACCGAATCAACAAACCAATACACGAAGGCAGGGATTTGCGACATACAATGCCAGTGGGCAACATCCAAAGGAGTTATTAGTAATCTCTTGGAATTTGCTTACGGAAGTGTCTTCATCCAATGGATGTGTCTTCTTCTTGGAGTTATTAGTAGTAATTTGGTGACATTATTACATTAATGCCCCAATAGAGGAATAAATAAAATTAATTGATGAGTCTTATTCGAATGCATTGCATGCCTTGGAAATTCTTTCCAGGGTACAAACCGTTTGTGATGAACCCCCTCATCCATAAATCGGACAAAAATACCATTATTATATTACATACATACACCCACTCTAACCCTTCCCTTTCTTCCCTCTACAAACAGCCTCCAATCAAAACCCAAAATAAAAAAACAGATCTAATTAAAACTTTTGTTCATATATATATATAGGGGCCGGTTCCACCCACACAATTTAAAAAAAAAAAATACACTTCATCTCAAACCATTAAAATCAATGGTTGGATTAAAACTTAAAAGGACTGTATTCTTCTCCCCATTCTCAATCATAGTCTCTCTATGTCCTAACCGACTAACCACTGGTTTCGATGACCTTTTTTTTTCTCTCTCTCCTCCAATACACACACACTCTTTAAAGAAAAGTAAAAAAATAGAGATGGAAAAAGTAACGCAGCAGCTGTAGTCGACTGCCACCACCATTCTCCTCGACTTTTCTTCTCTCACATCTCTCTCCTTTCCCTCATCTTCTTCCCTTCTCATTTCTTATCAGCCAAAGAACCACCGCAACACCTGCTGCCATCGCTCCACGGTTTTTGCGCTATTTTTTTATGGTTATATACATAAGGTTCTCTTTAAAATGATTGATATAAGGAAAAAAGAAATTATATAAAACAAAAAATCAATTAGAACGACTGATAGAATAAAGGTATAATATAAATGTTAGGGATCTCCGTGGAACAAAGTAATAGTTGATGGGGTATTTATGTACTTTCGCCTTATTAAAAAAGGGCATCTTAGTCATTTCTTTCATTCTGTTAACGGAGTTAGAATTTTTTTCGTTTTCAGCAGTTGAGGGGGTTTGTATGGGCGCTTTTTACTATGAGAGGGTCTCCATTAGAAAAAGTGATAGTTGAGGGGTTATTTATGTACTTTTGCCTTTATTTTTTATTTTCTTTATATTTGAGTTTGAAATTAACTTATTTTTAAAAAAGAAGGTTTGGGGAGAAAGCGGAACGGGGTCTTAATCCACTCTTTGAAATCTATATCTCAAATATCTGTTGTTCAAGCTAATAGTGTTTATTGTTTATTTGTAATTTCTTATTTTCGATTTGTATACATATTACGATAGTAAAACCTCGGATTGTTCCACCTCTTTTTGAATCAAGTAAATTTTTTTTCTTTGGCCTCCCTTCCTTTTTTGGGCTATCAATCTTGCTTGTCTCGTCAATTGTTTTTTGGAAAGGTATTATTTATAATTTTTGAGCTTGGAACAAAAAATTCATTCTAAATGGGCACCGTCGGCCTTAGCGAGCTCTCTGAATCGGTACGTGACCAAGAAAGCAATGTGTTTCGAAAGAAGTAGTGTCCGGCCGGAAAAAAAAGGAAACGTAATAATTGAAGGAGGAAAACATTTTGGGAGAGAGGATTCCGAGGAGTATTAGGATGGGTGACATGTGACTTTGCTCATGCTACATTTTTCTCGAAGTTTTCTTTCTCTTTCTCTTCTTTTCTTTCTTGTCCTCGAGTTCTTAATTTGGCGTAAGTGGAAATTTTAAAAGAAAGCATAGAAATTTGTTGTATTCAGGTTAGCTCGTACTAATTTTCGGCGTTATTTGTACAACTCTGAATTAAAAAAATCGAGGTTTCGGTAAAAGGCCATGGCACTCAGACGATTAGCCATTGTAGGCTCGGTCTCCACCCCTATTTCCGGTCTCGCAAGTCCAAACCCTCATGTTATTTCCACCAGAAGACCCATCTCTGACATTCTTCGTCGTCACCATTTCTCTGCATCAACTGACGAATCCGCGTCCAAGGTTGTCCCTATTAATCCGGGTAGGTTGTCTCGAACCATACGACCAGTTTTGAGTGTCTTTGTTCTATTTCTCCTGACCATTGTTCTTTGCACGGCAACTGTTTGTGAAATTGCCTCTAACGACAACGGGGATTTGGCTCATAATCATAGTTAGCTTAACACGCCTCCTTTTTCAACCCAATTAAGTATCACTTTAACATATTTCTAACCAACTGGGTTGTTGAGGTCATAGTCCGACACTCAAGGGGTGGATCATTAGTTAAATATTTCAATTTCCGTTCCTCCAATACTCTGCATGACTTGGGTTCTAGATGCATTCGAGAATTTAGGGTAGGCAAACCGTTTGACAAACTGGTCGAAAAAAATGCTTCAACGTGCATCGTGCTACGCGGAATCATTACGCTGCTGCTAAGCCCTCGCATGAGGCATATGTCAGTGTTACTTGTTGCGGGACTGCTGAGGCATGAAACATCTCTTGTACTGTTGCAAAGTTCTTTCCTTTTAGTTGCATTTCTTATCTTCAAGCCCAATTAGGGTAATTCTGCTTTATGATGACTCATCCTAGTGTTTCTTTCCTCTGGGCTTGTTGTCGATGTTTGGCTTACGCCTGACAATAACAAGAAAATAAAAAGTGAGTACGACGTAGTGTAAGCTGCCTCTATTATCTTGTGAAGTGGACGTCAATTTTCTTCTTTTATTTAGTTTTCTAATACGTCTGTTCCACATATTTGCATAGCTAAGGATAGTGTTCCATTGGACCGGAAATGCTGTTACTGAAACAAGCCTTGTTAGTGTGTTTTGTATTTGTATGTATGAGTTGATTTTACTACTGCGGGGTCTAACTGGAACTCTGATGCACTTGTTTGTTCAAGATTAGAAGATCACCAAGGATTTAAGAAATGGCATAATGGTGGCGGTCTTTTCCACAAGTCAGCATGCATTGCTGCGACGGCAGTTATAGAAATTGGTGCTGTAGTTCATTCGGAAGCTGTTGTCGGTGCGAATACTCATATTAGTTCGGGGACTATTGTTGGACCTTCCGTTACAATTGGTCAATCAACGAAACTAGGGTATTCTCCACTGTTTGTCTGGATTCATTTTCCTGCTTACTTGTTAGATTTTCTCATTCTCAAATGGCATCAGGTTGCAGTTATGATTGTTGTGGAGTTATGATAGCCACTGTGGAGAGGTTATTCTTTTAGATTCTTGTGCAGGCAAACATTGTCAAGTTTCCCATGGTTGAATGAATATTCAGAATCTTAAGACTAATTAACCATGTTTTTCATGGCTGGGGCTGCAAGTTGAGCATGCATCCACATTCATTTTGTGCTCTGCTTTAACAAAATAGATGTCTCATGTTTTTCATGCTCAATTTTGATTGAACTACTACATTTCCTCCAGGTATAACGTTGCACTCAGTAATTGCGCATTAGGTGATTGTTGTGTGATCCACAATGGAGTGTGCATTGGCCAAGATGGTATGTCTAGTTTATAAGAAATTTTGATACCACTTGTCTCTGAAAGTTGAACAAAGCATTCTCTGGCAGTATTTCTCCAACATTGTTATAATGTCAATTCCTAATACCCTTACCATCTATAGAATCTTTGTTAACTTTGTGGTTTCTTATGGACGCTCTTTGTCTGTGATGATGTTGCTAGTGAGATTATGCGAGTAGTAATTCTGTCATGTAACTAGGATTCAAGTTGTTTCCCTGCAGGTTTTGGATTTTTTGTAGATGATCTTGGGGGCATGGTGAAGAAACCTCAAGTCAGTGTGTTAACAAGTGCTTTTTCAAAGTTACTGTCTTCATTGTGGTTATTTAACAGTTTGCACCTTGATTTTGCACACCCAAATTCTAAGAAAGCACTATGGAACAAACTTCCATGCATAGTTTTAAATCGCGGTATCGGTCGCCGTCGCGGTATCGGTCGCGGTATATCGGTATCGGGACATATCGGTGATACGTCGCGGGAATCGGGTGTCGCGGTCGTGAATTTTTAAAAATCATTAGCAACATGTATAAAACTTAAAAAATATACTTTTGTGGCTTTTGCCCCCCAACATTGGCTTGAATTATCACATTTTAATTAATTTAAGACATGTAATAGCCCATTCTATTCATGTGAAATATCCAATAATCGCTAGCCATAACTAGTTTATGTTGGAACTTTAGTGTGTATTTATAAAACATGGTGTTTTTCTCTAGTCCCACATTGACAAGTTACAAAACTTCTTTCTACTTTAAATGAATTTGCACTTTAGTGGGTTTGTAATTGAGGACTCAAGGAGAGGTCTCGCGCGCTCAGGAAAATGGGCTGCAATTTGAAAAACTGATTCAGAAACCAATTAACCGGGTGCGCGTCACGAGTTAATCGCGCAGGGGGGGGGGGGTGCAAATCCGGCATTTGAGCCTCGCGCACGCATACGGTTAAACCCACGTTTTGCTAAAATTCTCCTATGATTTTTTTTTTGTTTTGCTAAAATTCAGAAAATGTTTTTTTCCCCCTCTGATTTTTTTTTCTTTCCCCTTGAACCCCTTCTGATTTTTTTCCCCTTTCTTGTTCCGAATTTTTTTTTTTCCCCCGTGACCGAGACGAACCGGCCGAACCGGCCCACAATATCCGTTACAGACCGGTACGTACCGGTTCCCGGCCGGTTCGCCTGTGGTTCGGAATCCCACCGTTATACCGGTCGATATCCGACTCGGGCCCCCCAAATTCCGGTACGAACCGGCCGGTACAGTTCGTACCGGCCGATATTTAAATCTATGCTTCCATGTAATATTGGCACTTATGTTGGATGGTTCATGTTGGTAAATTACTGCGTAACAACCATAAAATGTGTAGGTAATTAATGTCATCCTCAAGCTTATGCTACTATCTAAAGTTTACTTCCAGTCATTTTTGAAAGTGGTTGGGTATGTTATGTGGGAAAATAGTTAATAATCATAGACTCATAATGCTCCATGGAGGAACCCCATGCTGAAATGATTTTATTACACCCATCCCAGATAGATCACTTTTAGCTGTGTTAATAGATGTGAATAGGATTTTATAACAACCAATATGAGATAACTTCTTGCTTAGTTTGATATCTAGATTTAATTGACTCTGAGATAACAAACGTAAATCTATTATGTCTTGTTGATGATAAAACACAATTGTAGCCATTTTCTTGTATCTAGAGTTTTGGAATTCTGATTATGGTATTTTGATGATCAGATCTATTTAAGTGTTATTAGCCCATGATATGTATGAGTATGGGATGAAATAGTTACCCAAGAACTTGCTTGTCACCTCAAAAAAAAAAAAAGGTAGTTATTTAGGAATTGAATATCACCTATTCTATTGTTTTACTCCTATTACTGTGTTTTAATTGCCAATTCATGCATCTTATAACTAGTTCAGTTTTCTCTTTTTTTTCCTTCCCATTCCCATATTTAGATTTTGAAAGCACTGATAGGGCACAATGTTGAGATAGGTGCAAATACATGCATTGACAGGGGCAGGTGAGATTTATGTTGCCTTTATTATGTCTAATGTACAGCCCATGAATATTTCCTAATTAGGGTAGTACAATTCTCTTACAAGAAATTGCAACGTTTTTTTGTGCAGCTGGAGAGACACTGTAATAGGGGATCATGCAAAGATAGATAATTTGGTTCAGGTGTTGTTTGGTTCCCTGCATTTCTAGTTTATCTCTTCATGGATTTGAAACAGCCTGTTTAAATATGCTTTGCAGATAGGCCATAATGTAGTTATTGGGAAATATTCAATGCTTTGTGGACAAGTTGGAATTGCTGGTTCAGTGACGTATGTGACTTCTGTATTTAACTTTACATAAGTTTATACTTTCTAACATCATGTCTCCATCGATCTGCTTTAACTTCCAGTTCTTAGACATGATCAGCTTTCAAGTTTAGAAGAGTCAGTAATTTGTTTTACTCTCTTTTAGGATTGGTGACTACGTAACTTTAGGTGGACGGGTAGCTGTTCGTGATCATGTCTCCATTGCATCAAAGGTATTTGATCAATTAGTTGACATCAAGAGATCTTGGGGCTTTAATTTTTAATCTGCCCTGATTTATAAATACAGGTTTATAAATTGTTTCATAGTAGTTGTATATAGCTGTCCAACTAAAAGTTTTGTGGGTGATGAATGGCATGATTAATTGCTCCATTACCACTTCGCAGTCTAGATATGTCCTAAAATGATATTTGCAGCAATTCCAACATTACATAAATTATGTATTTTTGCTTTGCTGTAGTCATACCTGTCATGTGACCTTACTCCGTTTCTTGGAAGCCTGATGGAGCCTAATCATCATTTTCTTACCTGAAATCTTTCCATCCGTTCCAATCGGTATCTTACCTTGCAAGTAAATTTCCTCATGCTTACTCAGGTGAACCCACATTCGATTTTGAATACTGGTTACCCATCGACCATCACTTCTGCAGGTGCATATGATATTGCACTGACTAGTTTCTTCCACACCCGTGCTTCAGCATTCACCTTGAACATTTGTTTTTTCTTTTCTCCTCTTTGGTCGAAAGAAGGTATGGTTTTGTGGCCAACAATGTCTTTCCCATAGTAGAATGTCAACAGTGTGTCATTATAGTAAATAACTGAGTGTGGCTTTGGGTTTCAAATCTCAAGACCAAACGAGATGGTTCCATTCTTGCCACCACCTTGGTTCACCTGACAAGTTGTATTTCCATTGTCAGTTGGGACAGAGAACTGGACAATTGCGTAAGTGGGTTGTTTGGGGTGTAGACTTAACCATAGGAAGAAGAGTATGGGACCCAAGACCACCAAAATTTGGAGCAGCCATAAGGGAAAGCTTTTGGTTTGGCACAAATTTCTTGGGGGAGTTTTAAGTGGGGCTTTTTAGGCATTTATTGGTCATCTCTGAATAAACTATGGTTTGAAGATAAACTAGAGTTTGTGGAAAACAGATTGAAAACTTAAAGTTGAAGGTTGATGCAACCATGCCAGAGATTTATTTTCCTGCTGAAAGTATTGAACACCATAAAGATTATTCTTTTCTTCTTGGTTGCTTATTTGATTTGTGTAACAGGTGAGGTGATGAACTTTAACTTTGGTTCAGAATATTGCTTTATGGAAAGGGTTAGATAGGAGGAAGCAGCTGACTTACCTGTAAAGTGTCGGGCTAAGGCTGTGTTTGGTCTCTGGATCATTTATTCGTGGATGGTATATGAGTGAGATGAAACTTAAAAAAAATATATAGAGGAAATAAAGTGAAGTTAATTTTGTATACTCGATATTGAGAATTTTTTTCTTCTGTACATTAAAGTACTACAGACGCCTATCAAAAAAAAAGTACTAAGACCCCCAAAGTCGAAGCAAATATAAGATGTTTCCTATATGATGGCCAGGCCTTGAGAAAAAATTGATTGACTGGTATTGACCATGGCAGTATTGTTGATTGTCTATTTTCGACAACTTTTGTGGTTACTGAGTTATTTTCTCTTCTCATGTTCTTGCAAATTAATAGCCACTATTGCATATTCTGTTACATTCCTCGTTATGTGTAGTCAGGTAGAGCATCTTGAAACATTGTTTTGACCACACTTTTGTTTTTTGGTAAACAGAATGCATGGAGCCATAGAGCATTTGTCTTCTGTTTGCCTACTGACCTTACATCTCTCCATGATGTATTATAACTTTTGCCAGGATGCTGACCGATTAACAAATCATGAATGAATCTCTCATATATTTAAAGTTGATTATAAGTTTGTAACTACTTGAATGAATGTTGGCCCAAAGTAGTTGACTGCATTTTTGGGCTTCAGGTGCGGCTAGCAGCTAATAGCTGCGTTACCAAGGACATCAACGTGCCTGGAGATTATGGTGGCTTCCCTGCTGTAAGTGTACAAGTATAGATATGTATAATTTCACATGCATGTATGTAATCGTAGGTTCATTCATATTACAAATATGTCTTAAGAGAAAAGATAAATCTGCCAAACCAAACCCTGGTTGTTTTCTGTTTGAGAGGTTTTTTAAATTCTTTTGAAACATGAGCTCTCATCTTAAAATATTGTTTTATGTGCAAGCTAATATTTTTCGAGAATTCAGAAACATTTTGCCTGTGATCCCATAAAAATGGGTTCTTTTCCTTAAACTTTCTTGAAACAAGTTTCAAAATCCTCAAACAAACTACGTTTCTTATGAATAAATTCTGAAACTGCTGTTCAACGTCCTTGTATCTAAATGTCTTGTAGTTGCATGTTCATTTCTTGGTGATCTTTCCTGTAGGTTCCAGTTCATGAATGGAGAAGGCAAATTGCTGCCCTTCGCCGGACACTTAAGTAGATCATTACTTTCAAGTCCAGAAAGAATGAAGTCAAGGGTTATCTTGTATGGTATGTTGATGCTTTAGATGTGCTGTTGTGAGGTTAAAAGTCTGCCCAATCACCAATTGAACGATGCCAGTTGATTGAAGAAATTTGCAACCATTAGACAGTTGAAACATGCTTTAGATTTTCCAGAAAGTATTTCAAATTCTGGTTCATTGAGCATGTGTGAGATTCTTCTTCTTTCTCTTTAGTGCAGCTGTATTTGTAGCATGCTCAAAACTTATGGATCGGATGTTTGATTTCAATCCGATTTTCTCATGTTATTTTGTTAATATATTTAAATTGTTACAAGAGAACCCTGAAGGATGGTCCACTTGTCTGGTTGGCAGATTAATTTATAGAGGGGACTTCGTATCAAACTTTCGTGATAGCAGGCCTATTAGTTCAATTAAATCCTCCTCATTCTTTCACAGTGGCCTCTGTGCTTATCTTCTCTCATATCCTCCAGTTTGTTCATTCGCTTTCCCTTCCGTTTGGTTATTGTTCCCATATTTTGTTTTTCAACAGCTTGTTTCTTTACTTTCTGGGTTTGGAGTGCATGATTTTGACAAGTTCAAATGGTTTGGGATGCGATAAAAACTTTAGCAGATTTTGTGGGATGTTTTGATGGAACTGTAGCGGATGCTAAAAGTTAGGAAAATATTCATGGCATGATATACTCCTCTACATCTTTGGTTCTGAACTTTGTAATCTTGAAATTCTGCATCGGCTGTATGGATCAAAGTGAATGCAAATATTTCATAATCGTCGTGTGTAGCTGGAAACATTGATTGTATGGCCAACATGTTCTATTATGACATTAACGGGGATTTGAATGTTAAATAGAAGCGATACAAGACATGGTTAAAAATCTTTGCTCTGGTACTAGTAATGGTCATAGATTGCGACCTTTCTTTCTCCATTCCATGGACTTATGATGCAGCCTAATCTTCTTCTTCTTACCTGAAATCTTCCCGTTTGAACCAATCGGTAGTCTACCGTGCAAGTTAATACCATGATGCTTACTTTTACGACCCCACATCCGGTACCTTATTTTCGTAACCACAGCCACCTTCAGTTCTGCTGTTGCCTTTGATATTACACCTAGTAGTTTCTTCCAGACATGACGATCCGCATCCACATGGTCAAACATTTGGGTTGTACTGTCCTTTTTCTGGTAGAAAGAAGGTATGGTTTTTTGCCCTAATTTATCCTCCCCGTAAAAGAATGTCAGCAGCATGTCGTCGTAGTAAATATCAGAGTCTTTGTTAGGGTTTCGAATCTCAAGTTCAAATGATATGGTGCTGTTGTCGCCACCTTGGTTCACCGGAGAAGTTGGGAGTGAGAAATCGATAATCGTATATGTTGGTTGTTTCGGGCGGAGACTTAACCATAGCAAGAACACGAGGAGACCCAGCAGTCCCACTATTTGGAGGACCCATAAGGAGAAACGTTTGGTATCGCACATAGTAGTTGTTGGGGATGGGGTTGAGGGGAGGTTTTCAGGCATTCTTGGGTTTGCACTATACACGAATGTTTGGGAAACAGAGAGTTTATACTATACTGCAGAATGGGTTCTGTTGAGGGAATATTATAGGACATCAGAAAGTTTATGCTTTTCTTCTTCGTTGAGTATTCATTTTTGGCATAACGCAAGATGATTGTTGAGTTTGTTTTCCCTACATGTAATCTATATTCTTTTATAACAGGGTCTCGAGCTAACTTAGGCGGAATGGGAGGTGCTGCCGATTAGCACGCGTGCTTGGCAGCGGTGCCAAGCGCCCATTGCTCGGATTAAGATTCAAGCCAACGATCGACGAGATGGACGACCGGATTGGCCGCTTGGCACGCTGCCAAGCGAGGGTGCTTGGCAGCATTCCCAGGTCCTATTTAGGTGTACCACGACTAATTTTGGGACTATTTGGTTGGGTCAACTCATGTATGTGGTATTTAAGTTGACTAATAATATTGTGGAGTCCCATGTAAATTTGGTTTATCTACATGTATATTTATTGGGATTGAGAAGTCCGGAATCCATTAGGAATCTAACATGTAGATATTTTGTATCTATTTTGTATGGGACAAGGGTTATTAATCTTTGGATTTTCAACAAACAGGGATTTATAGAAGCCTAAGAGAGAAGATCTGAAGAGAAAAATAGAGAAATACAGAAAAAAAAAATATATATATATTGGTGAAGCCAAAGCGAAGACTTAAATACTCTTTTTTTTTTTTTTTGGTAAATCAGAAATTACTCTTGAGCGAGGGCT